>CM040241.1:43362012-43412595 GCA_022545495.1 Chrysanthemum lavandulifolium | reverse complement strand
AAAGGAAACAAACCCAACTTGTTCACCAAGTTTGCTTGGGTATATATACAAGGCTAGGGGTCTTGTTTTTGCATCTCTTGTATTCATTGCTAAACCCTAAAACAGCTTTTGTGTGGTTTTTGTTTAAACCGATCGACATCATTCATTGATGTCGATCCATTACTTTTCCACAAACCAAGTTATTTTGTTTAATAAACTAGCATTACTTTAATTCGGTTTAGACGTGTGTACAAGAACGTAGTAATAACATACTTTGTTATTATTCTTGGATTGAATTACAAAACGGTAAGGTAATTTTATAATCCTATAAACCCTAATTAGGGTTCATCCAATTGCTAGTTTGTGGATTTGATTCTTGTTCGGCTAGAATTAAGAAAAGGTACGCATATTCTTTTATGTTAATTAATTGTTCATTAATAAATCCTATACGCTTCCGCTTGAATACTTTGATGTTTTGTGGTTATTTATTTGAATGTCATGATATTTAATTTCAACAAAAGCAAGTTAGATTTTTCAGCCCATTAATTACCAAGAGTTGTTCAAATAAATTAATTGTTAAAAAGTTTTGTTGGTTACCACAGTCGCTCGATGTATCTCTTACAGCTCCCGAAGGTAGAACGTTTCTATGGGACGAAGCTAATCGAGCCATTTTCAATTCGCCAACTCCAATTGCTCACCCACTCGGCACAAGTTTACTTTTATAATTAAATTCAAATCAGTAGTCATAAGTTATCATTACATAATAACACCATAGCGACTTTTAAAAATCACTTACATTATACTAAGAAAATTTAGTTCTCAAAAATAATGTTTGTTAAATTTATCCCACATAGATGGATGATACAAGTAAAAGATTACTTATAAAGATAAAGTAAAATAAATATTCAATAAATCATGTGGGTTACTTTAAAGAGTATAATTATTAATATTCAAATATATATATATATATATATATATATATATATATATATATATATATATATATATATATATATATATATATATATATATATATATATATATATATATATATATATATATATATACATAGGGAGAGTTAAAATAAAAGAGGATTTTGATAAAAGAATAGGAAGAATTTTGACCTTTGATTTACTTTATTTACAATCCAACGGATCAGATTAATACTATAATCAGAAGGGCAAAAAGGTCAGTTTACTTTCTTTCTCTAACCACCCATTAAACTCTGATTTCACCATACGTAAAACTCCCTTCTCTCTCTAACTTTACCTTCTCTCTTTACCTTTACTTTCTTTCTTTAAAAACTCATTAATATCTGATTTCACCATGAATCGAAAATACATCGAAAGTTTTAAAATCCAAGATGCGAATAATGATTTAATGGTAATTGAATATGCAATCGATGATTGTACGGATGATAGGCGGATGAAGATGAAGAACAATCGTCCTTCAAATTTCACAGGTAATTACTCTACTTTTTAGCTTAAAATTGTTTTGTTAATCCGCATTCTATTAAAATGTTCCTTAGATTTGTTAGACATGGTTTGTCCATTAAAATTGCTAAATATGCATCAATTTTCACAGATTGTATATGAAAAGTTTGATATGTTTTTGTAATTGTGAGTTGTACAAAATAATACTGGTATGTAGATTAAAAATCGGTTAAATGTGCAATAGTTTTTAAAGGAAGTTAGTAAAACTGTGATGAGTTTGTATAATCGTGAGTTGTGTGAAATAATAATGTTATGTGCATTAAAAATGGGCTAAACGTGCAATAGTTTTCGTAGGAAGTTAGTAAAAGTTTGATGATTTTTTATAATCGTGAGTTATGCGAAAAAAAATATTGTTATGTGCATTAAAAATGGGCTAAACGTTCGATAGTTTTTGTAGGAAAAGTGTGATGAGTTTTGATAATCAAGAGTCGTGCGAAATAGTATTGTTATATGCATTAAAAATGGGCTAAACCTGCAATAGTTTTCATAGGAAGTTAGTAACAGTGTAATACGTTTGATAACACATTTTTGTGCACTAAAAATGGTCTAAGTGTGCATCAATTTTGTAGAAAGTTAGTAAAAGTGTAATACGATTGGATAATTGTGAGTTGTGTGGAATAACATTGTTTTGTGCATTAAAAAGTGGTCTAAATATGCATTAATTTTTGTAGGAAATTAGTTAAATGTGAAACTATTGGATGATCATGAGTTGTGTGGAATAACATTGTTTTGTGCATTAAAAAGTGGTCTAAATATGCATTAATTTTTGCAGGAGGTTATTAAATGAGTGATGTGTTGGGATATTATTGTTATATGCATTAAAAATTGGCTAAACCTGCAATAGTTTTCATAGGAAGTTAGTAACAGTGTAATACGTTTGCAATAACACATTTTTGTGCACTAAAAATGGTCTAAGTGTGCATCAATTTTGAGAAAGCTAATAAAAGTGTAATACGATTGGATGATCATGAGTTTTGTGGAATAACATTGTTTTGTGCATTAAAAAGTGGTCTAAATATGCATTAATTTTTGCAGGAGGTTATTAAATGAGTGATATGTTGGGATATTATTGTTATATGCATTAAAAATGGGCTAAACCTGCAATAGTTTTCATAGGAAGTTAGTAACAGTGTAATACGTTTGCAATAACACATTTTTGTGCACTAAAAATGGTCTAAGTGTGCATCAATTTTGTAGAAAGTTAGTAAAAGTGTAATACGATTGGATAATTGCGGGTTGTGTGGAATAACATTGTTTTGTGCATTAAAAAGTGGTCTAAATATGCATTAATTTTTGTAGGAAATTAGTTAAATGTGAAACGATTGGATGATCATGAGTTGTGTAGAATAACATTGTTTTGTGCATTAAAAAGTGGTCTAAATATGCATTAAATTTTGCAGGAGGTTATTAAATGAGTGATGTGTTGGGATATTCATGAGTTGTGTGAAATAATTTTGTTTTATGCATTAATAATCCGCTAAATGTGTGTAGTTTTCATACGATGCTAGTAAAAGTGACGTGCTTCGGCAATCTGTGCGTTATTGTTTGGAATGACACCGTTTTGTGCATTAAAAATGGTCTAACTGTGCATTCGTTTTCACACAAAGTTAGTAAAGGTGACATGCTTAGGTAATCGGCACTCTATTGTGTGAATTAACACTATTCCGTGCATTAAAATGGTCTAATTGTTCATCCGTTTTCATAGGAAATTAGAAAAGGTGACATGCTTAGGAAATCAATACACAATCATTTGAAATGACACTATTTGTGCATTTAAAATTGCCTAAAATGTACATTAATTTTCATAGGAAGTTAGGAAAGGTAACCTACTCAGTTAACGAGCATGCTAATGCTTGAAAAAGCATAGTTTTGTGCATTAAAAATGGTGTAAATTTGTATTTGGTTTTTTTTTAATGATATTGTATCATTTTTTGTGTATTATCAGTGAGCTAAATAAAGAAACGGATACGGATGATTATGAACAAATTTTATCAAAGATTAGACATGAGTTGCTGTTACCGGTGCTTTTCGCCATGCGAAAGGCTATGGAAGGGCCACTCACGGCATCTGATATTCCAGATACCAGTAAATAATGCAACATCAATACACTCGGTGAATTGTGCTCTTACTAGAGGGGGACTGGATCTTGATCTAAATGCATGAGAGGAGAATCCCAAGGCTGTCCAACTGTCCTTCAGCAGCACCAGTAGACTGGTTATTGCACAATTGCCTCCAAGGTTACCTCCTAAGGTGGCTTGTCTAACTCCAAATCAAATTCCTCGAGGGGTTTCAACTTCAATAACGGACCTAGTGTATAAGATATTGGTGAATCAGTATCATTTTCCAAGAATGGCGTATAGTTTATGTCCACAGTTCCTAATGTCAGAATGAATAATATGGACATGGGGAACTTCTAAACTTGGCTTCCACCAATTATTCCTGGTAATCCTGTGACTGCCAATACTTCACTTGCTCCAGAAATGTTGAGGGGTCTTGTCTTATCATCCTCACCGGCTGTTGCATATCCATTGAGCATTCCATTTCAATATTTCCAGCGTTCCCATTTGAGACCAACTTCTCACTACCTTTAGTTTCGAATTCATTTTCTTTAGTTTCAACCGCGTACATGGATTTTTCATTATCTGGCGGGCCTTTTCTGTATGCCCTCACAGACGTAGCTGGTGGGTCCTAATTGTGTGGTATCAATGCCTTATAGACCATACTTGAAGAGTCTACCTGGTGGTTCAAGTAATGTTGGTCCTGATGGTAGAAAGTGGCGAAGCCAAGGTATAGATTTAAATGCAAGTCCTGGTACAAATGAAAGTCGTTGAGACAGATACCGTTTTAAATGCAGGTAGGATGATGGGAGTAGCTGCTGTTATTTAGAGAGGCAACTATTGTGATGATCTATGTTGTGCTAAATAGATGATCCATTGTTAGTTACATGTGTCTGGTATTTTATAGGAAAAAAAGATCATCATTAAAGCGGGATTTTTACTAGAATAATGTGGTTGTAACAAGTTACTTGTTCATATTATTTTTATTCTATATTTGTTCAAAACTTTGAACCTGTTTATTTCTTGCTTGTTGGAAATTGATCTTGTGTTTATCATAATTGCAAATTTATAGGGAAGAAGAAAGTTGAGATAATATGTTTTGGTGTGTGTGTTTACTGGAAAGAAGAAAGTTCGGATTGTATGTTTTGGTGTGGAGGGAAGTGGGATTTATTAAATAGGTTGTTACAGTTAGACTATAAAATTACTTTTATACCCTTAATAGTTAGTTAGAATCAAAGTTAATCTCATCCATTGATTTTAAATCAAAGGTCCAAAATCCTTCTTATTCTTTTTACCAAAAACCTTCTTTTTATTTGATCTCATCCCTATACATATATATATATATATACATATATAATTAGCACTTGTCATGGGTAGGTCCGCATGGGAGCACCTCCACTTCTTCAATCGTCGTCGGTGATTGGGCTTTATTATTAATTATGGCGTGTATGATTATTTCTTTCCTTTAGTGTGGGTGTTTTTCTTGTGGATCTTGAATTAATCGGAGCTTTGTATTTTATAGCAATGCTCGAGAATTTGTTTTATGTTGAATGAATTTTCAGTGAAGCTACCATTTATGATTGACTTGGGAAGTCTTTGTGTACTATTGGTCGTTGTCGAGTTCTTTATTATTTTATTACAACTTGAATATCACACGATTAATATAGAAGACATTGATTCTCGATTATGGGATGAATTTAAAAAGTACTTACATTCTTTTTCATAAAAAACACAATTTAAAAAAATATAATTATTGCATAATTATTAATGTTTCCTGTCTTTAAAAAAATTTGTAATAGTAATTTCAAATAAATATATGATAATATGGTAAAACTCAATCAAACATCCTTCTTTGATAGTAAACAATTAAATTGGGACCTTTGAAAAACCAAACATTGACTATTATTTTAAGACGGATGGAGTAACTTTTTTTTATGTAACAAAAATGAACATTTAAGTACCTAACTAGTTACCTTAACTAATAAAAAACCTCATTCGGCTTACCAAACTAATCACATATAGAGAAATAGCAAAGTAACTTAAGTTATATTTAGAGTAAACTGCAAAAAATGTCTTTATACTTTCTCATTTTTGTGATAAATGTCATTGAACGAAAAATTATACCTAACGTTTTATTTTTTTGCGAGAAATGCCATTGAGCCGTTAAATGCCCAATTTTTGCCAACGATCGTTACAAAATCTCGTTAGTCAAAGTCACAGACCGTGTGAAATTACTAATTTACCCTTGTCTTCTTCCCCAATTTTATTTTCTTTTGAATTTGCATCACCATTATCCTTTTCCTCTACAAAACTGGCACCACCACCACCATCCTCTACCACCACCACCATACACCCACCATTTACCCTTCATCTTCATCTACTATAGCAAAAAAGCGCACAATTGCAACATCAATATCACGGGCGTGCGTTCATGCGCCAGGAAAAAGTAAACATAAAAAATTCAAACGGTGAATAAGTGTGTGTGTGTGTTATATACCTTTGGCTTTATTGCCGATATTTGTATAAAGACTTGGACCGCTTCGCCATTGTGTGTGTTTTGAGTATGTGTTTAGTGTGTGTTTTTGTGTGTGAGGAGGAATGAGAGAATAGTTTGTTGAACCGAATCGGTGGGGGTGAAGATGTTTCAAATCGAGGGCTGTAGTTTGGGAGGTGCAAGAGTGGTCCTTGTGTTTGGTGTGTGTAGAGATTTAGAAGGTTCTTTTTGAAAGGTGGTTTCAGGTTTGGTTTGTACTTTGTAATAGCAAAGCAAATGATTTTGAAAAGTTTGATATGGATGTTTTATCACTTACCCTCGGTTCTTGAGTTGAAATGGAAGAGAAAAGGAAAAGAAATGAAAAGGCATTTTTTTTTTTTTTTTAATAAGGAAAGGGAAGTGAAAAGGATATAGGGAGGAACTTTTATAGGAAGGAAAGGGTGTCGTATGTTGTGTAAGGACTAGTATACTTTTTTTAAAAGATTTGACATTAACAGCTAAAGGGCATATATGTAATCTGACCAAGTTATTTTTCTTTTCCTCCCACTCAAGAACATAATTATGATTACTTTCATTTTTCTTTCCTCTATTTCAAGAACATAACAACTAACACTTACTTTCATTTTTTTTCCTATTCTTTTCCCGTCCCTTTCCTCTAAACAAATTGAAATTGAAGTGAACAAAAAAAGTTGTGTTCTCTGGGAAAAGAAAATAACTGAAGAAAATGTAGTTTTGATGATTTTGAAATAAAATTTTTTTATTTCCAAAAAATAAATAAATAAAATAAAATGTTTCCTTTCAATTTTAATTTATTTTGAGAAATGAGCATTAGTTGAAAAAAAAAAAGTTAAAATGAAATAAATTGTTTATTTGTTGTAGGGCTGAGCATCGCATACTTCAAGATCGATCGATCGATCGAATCAAGGACCAGCCGGTCCGGTCTCTCATCCAAATTTTTTCTTATTTCGTTACGTGTTGGTCCGGCCTTACGTCAAATCGACTAATAACGCCTTTTAGACCGGACCGATCAAGAACCTGACCGACCAACCCAAACCGGAGCGAACACATTCATCCGTGGTTTTGGTCTAATTTTGTCTCGGTTCGGCCCGGCCTTAGATCGATGCTCACCGTGCATTATGACCACAATATATGAAACCACGCCAACCATCGATTTGAAATTGAACCGAATAAACTAGTTTAACCGGTTTTCAAAAACATGGATGAACCTGCTATAGTTAAACCAAATCAAAATGAGAAAAAAAGAAGGTAAACCAATCAGTGTTTTATCGTCCTATTATTTTATTTCAACCATTTGATAATTTGATGAACCGGCTATAATTTGATGTTTTTGTTTTCAATTAGTTTGGCCTAAAGTGATGCTCTTAGATGCTTGAACATGCTTATGTTGTTTGGCTTAGACTATTGTTGATTCGTTGTTGTTGTCGTCGTCGTCTATTGTCTACATATTTGTTGCAATCCTTTCAAAATTATATACCAGTTCAGTCAATCAATTGACCGATTGAACCAATTAATCAAAAATCGATAAACAAACCCGATTTCTTCTTGCCAGATCAGTTTTCAAACACATAAAACCAACACAAACAATCCTAGAAAGTAAAAAACACGTGTTTGCACTTTTACAAATAAAATAATATTTTACAAAAACTACAACAACAACGATACCCAATCCCGCCAGAGGGGTACGAAGATATTTTGCAAAAACTAAAATACCATAAAAAAAAGAAAATTTTAATACAGTATTAAAATAATATTTATTTATTTAATATAAGTTTTTGATTAATTCACTTTACCAATTCCAAAGCTCACCGGAAAATGGCTTCCCGCCAGCCACCCTTCTTCTACCACATCTTGATGAACCCCTCTTCACCTCACCTGGTACACTCCATTTTTATTTATTTATATATATATTTTTAATCTTTTATAAAACCCATTAATTATTTTTATTTATTTATTTATTTATTTATTTTTTTGCAGCCATTGCCATCAAATTTTGTCAAAAAGCACTTAAGAAACAAAATCTTGAAAGACCCAATACTCAAAAGTGCAAGTGGAGGCTATTCATGGAAGCTAAAAATGAAGAAATTTGATGATGATGATGATGATCATAGTTTTTGTTTTGTTAATGGATGGAGTAAAGTAGTTAAGGATGTTGGTTTGTTATTTGGGGAGTTTTTGTTGTTTAGATATGTTGGTTATAGTGTTTTCTCAATGCATGTTTATAGTGTTAATGGTTGCGAAAAGATTTTGGTTCCTAAAAGTAAGGCTCCTAGGACTAATGTTAGGGAGGTTAGTGTTGAGGATGAGGTTGTTTTTGATGATGATGATGTGGAGGATGAGGTGGAAGATGAGGAGGATGATGATGATGTGGAGTATAAGGTGAGGGATTTCGTGGAAGAAGATGACGAGGATGCGGACGATGAAGAGGATGATGATGTGGATGAAGATGACGATGATGTTGAGTTTGGCGATGATGGTGATGAGGATGATGGTGAGGATGAGGACATTGATGTGGATGTTGATGGCAATGACGGAGATCCTTTCTTTATAATGACTAGCTCCAAAAAGAACAAATATAAGTTGGTAAGATTTGTTCTATCACTTTTTGTATCTCAACGAGTGTTTGATTTAGGTTGTATTTTCGGCTTATTGAGCCTTTGAAAAGCTAACAAGCCTAATTTTTGGAGCATACGAGCTTATCAATATGAGCATATGGCTTATTTAAGTTTATAAGCTCGTGAGTAGAAAAATTAAGCTTATTCACTTTTCAGAAGTTCAACAAGGCCATACGCCGAAAAAAATAAAATAGTGAGTTTTGGATAACACTTGATATGGTTAATTGCATAGTATTTATTTACTCTAACAGGTATATGAGCATAAAGTTTTGAATAGTGCTAATTGCTAAAAGTGGTTACATTGGCTTAAAGTGGTCACATGTTAGCTTCCTCTCAAAACTGCTAAAAGTGGTCACATTGGCTAAAAATTGTCGCATTTTAGCTTCCTCTGAACTGCTAAAAGTGGTCACATTTGCTTATGTAATTTGCTGAATGCAAAATCAATAGTTTTAAATTATACAGTGTTTAAAGTCACTTCCTTTATAAAACAACAAAGAAATAAGCAGGTTTAAAAACTTAAAAGATCGCCCTAAACTTAAATACATTGCTTAGAATCGTTTGCCATAGTGGGTGTTTAAGATTCACTATATTTATGCCTTTATATGCAGCACAGAGTATAAGAATTAGTAGGTACTAAGGGGGTGTTTGGATTAGCTTATTTCGCCGGCTTATGGGCTTGTTTGATATTGAAAAAGATCACAAGCCTACATTTTCCGGCTTACGAGCTTAAGTAAGCCATACAGTGGGCTTATGAGCTTTCCAAAATCAAACAAGGGGGTGTATGGGTAAGCTTAATCTCAGTACATTTTCCCCCCTAAAATTTATAAGCTCATAAAAAATAAGCTTTATCCAAACATCTTCAAAGAGCTTAAAAGCTTTTTAAGTACACAATAAGCTATTAATCCCCTGAAATAAGCTTTTACCCAACAGCCCCGAACCCATAAGCCTGAAAAGCTAGCGAATTTAAACTTCCCCCAACTTGATTATATGTAGCTGCATATATTTCTTATAGAATAAGTAAATAAGCAGTTTTATTAACACCTCTAATTCAGCTTTTATTTTTTTGCATGTTGATACAAGTAGCGGTTTCCGCCAGAACTTGTAGCATTAACAAAAATAAATAACAAAGAAACCATAACCTTAAAAAATGATGACGGATATGAGAAGCAAATGCCCGTGCGTTCTGATAAACAAAACAAGTCGAAACGTTACTACGTGGCTGAGGGGTGGAAAGAATTCCAGCGAAGTAATGATATATCCGAAGGTGATGAATGTGTATTTAAGTTCATCACAAGTGAAGATAAATTATGTCTAGCAAAAGTCACCAAGAAAAAAACTCGGGCTACGGAAGTCGATAATGATGATATGGACGATGATGATGATGGTATGGATGAGGAGGGTAAGGCTGAAGCTGCTAAAGATGATGATTTTATTGTTGACGGTGATGATATCTTCGATGATGATGGTATGGATGAGGAGGGTGAGGGTGAAGACGTTAAGCTTGTTGATAATGATGACGAGGATGATAGTGTTGATGGTGATGAGGGAGATCCTTCCTTTATAATGACGAGCTCAAACACCAACCAGTATAAGTTGGTAAGCACATATTATTTTGATTGTTTATATATTCAAGCAGCAAAAAATAAGTGGTTTTAAAAATTAAATAAAACATGGCTAACTTAACCTTGGGTAAAATCGTTGGGGTGTAAGTATCAGTTTGTATATATTCAAGTGCTTTTGTTATAGTATAAGTAAATAAGCAGTTTCATTTTAATAGGGTGTTTGGGATTGCTTATTTCTATTGTTAATAAGTGGACAAACACTTTAATAAACAATTCCAAACGCCCCTTAAAAACCAAAAACAAGTAAACAGTTTTAAAAAGAAAAAAAGAAACATCTCTAATTCAACTTTTTTCTTTTTCTTTTTGTATGCTGTTACTATTAGCCGTTCCCGGCAGATTTTGTAGCATTAGCCGGAATTAATACCAAAGAAACCATAACCTTGAAGAATCGTAACGGATATGAGAAGAAATTGCCCGTGCGTCTTAATAAACAATACTCGAGGACAAGTTACTACTTGGGTTCGGGGTGGAAGGAGTTCCAACGAAATACTAATATATCGGAAGGTGATAAGTTTGTAGTTAAGTTCATCACAAGTGAAGATAAATTTTGTCTAGCAAAAGTCACCAAGAAAAGAACTCTTAATAATGATATGGACGATGATGATGGTATGGACGATGATTTTATTGTTGACGGTGATGATAGCTTAGTTGATGATGGTACAGATGATGTGGATGAGGAGGGCGAGGGTGAAGACGTTAAACTTGTTGACGATGATGACGAGGATGATTATGTTGATGGTGATGATGGAGATCCTTTCTTTATATATACGCGCTCAAACAGCAACCAGTATAGTTTGGTAAGCACATATTATTTTGATTGTTTAGTCTTAATAATTGAAAGGGTTAGTTGATTGCATGCTGTTCTTTTAAGCAGCAATAAATTAGCGGTTTTAAAAACTAAACAAGAAACCCGTAACTTAACCTTGGGTAAAATCGTTGGGGTGTTTTTAATTGGCTACTTTAAGTGCTTTTGTTTTTTTTATAGTATAAGTAAATAAGCAGTTTTCATTTTAATAGGGTGTTTGGGATTGTTTATATTTAATGTTGATAAGTGGACGAACACTTTAATAAACAATTCCAAAAGGCCCTAAAAGACCGAAAACAAGTAAACAGTTTTATAAAGAAACAGGAAACACCTCTAATTCAACTTTTTTTTCTTTTTGTATGCTGTTACTATTAGTGGTTCCCGACAAATTTTGTAGCATTAGCCGGAATCAATACCAAAGAAACCATAACCTTGAAGAATCTCGACGGATATGAGAAGGAATTGCCCTTGCGATCCCGCAAACATCATAAACTAAAGCACTTGACACAATACTACTTGGGTACGGGGTGGAAGGAGTTCCAACGAAATACTAATATATCGAATGGTGATAAATTTGTAGTTAAGTTCATCACAAGTGAAGGAAAATTTTGTCTAGCAAAAGTCACCAAGAAAAGAACTCATAATAATGATATGGACGATGATGATGGTATGGATGAGGAGGGTGAGGCTGAAGCTGCTAAAGATGATGATTTTATTGTTGTCGGTGATGATATCTTAGTTGATGATGGTATAGATGATGTGGATGAGGAGGGTGAGGGTGAAGACGTTAAACTTGTTGACAAGGATGATTATGTTGATGGTGATGATGGAGATCCTTTCTTTATACATACGAGCTCAAACAGCAACCAGTATAGTTTGGTAAGCACATATTATTTTGATTGTTTAGTCTTAATAATTGAAAGGGTTAGTTGATTGCATGCTGTTCTTTTAAGCAGCAATAAATTAGCGGTTTTAAAAACTAAACAAGAAACCCGTAACTTAACCTTGGGTAAAATCGTTGGGGTGTTTTTAATTGGCTACTTTAAAGTGTGTATAGATAGCATAAAAGTAAGTATCAGTTTGCATATATTTAAGTGCTTTTTTATAGTATAAGTAAATAAGCAGTTTTCATTTTTATAGGGTGTTTGGGATTGTTTATATTTAATGTTGATAAGCGGACGAACACTTTAATAAACAATTCAAAAGGCCCTAAAAACCGAAACAAGTAAACAGTTTTATAAAGAAACAGGAAACACCTCTAATTCAACTTTTTTTCCTTTTGTATGCTGTTACTATTAGTGGTTCCCGACAAATTTTGTAGCATTAGCCGGAATCAATACCAAAGAAACCATAACCTTAAAGAATCTTGACGGATATGAGAAGCAGTTGCCCGTGCGATCCCGAAAATATCATAAACTAAAGCACTTTACACAGTACTACTTGTCTGTGGGGTGGAAGGAGTTCCAACGAAATACTAATATATCGGAAGGTGATAAATTTGTATTTAAGTTCATTACAAGCGAAGATAAATTTTGTGTAGCAAAAATCACCAAGAAAAAGACTCGGGCAAGGCCCCTTCCTCCAGCCGCCGAAGCTCCAGTGACGGAAGTTGATGATGGTATTGATGACAAGGACGTGGATGATAATGATGTTAAGGATGTGGATGAAGATGATGAACTTTTTGATGATGGGAATCCTTCCTTTGTAGCGACTATTACTCCAACTTATAACCGTGTGCTGGTAAGATTTACAGTCAATTCTCACTTATTTGGATTGCACTTAAAAGACTTTATTGCAAGCTTATTTATTTGTAAAATAAGCAAATAAGCAGCTTTAAAGAACAATCATGAAACACCTTTAATTTAATTTTTATTTATTTTGAATGTATTAGCGCATGCCGACAGGCTTTGGGGAGTTGGCTGGATTTGATACCAAAGAAACCTTAACGTTAAAAGGTCTTGATGGATATGAGAAGAAAATGCCCCGCGAGTTGATCAAAACGATACTATGTGGGGATGGGGTGGAAGGATATCTTGCAAAGTACTAGTATCTCAGAAGGCGATAAATGCGTATTTAAATTTATCACAAGTGAAGATAAACTGTGTCTAGCAAAATCATTAAGAAAGAAACTGGCAAGGCCGCAGCTGCCAGCTGTCGAAGCTCAGGAGACGGAATTCAATGATGATGACACTGAAGATGATGAGGACGTGGAGGATGATAATGATAAGGATGAGAATGAAGATGTTGAACGTGTTGATGATGGTATTGATGATGATGATGATGATGATGATAATGATAAGGATGAGAATGAAGATGTTGAACCTGTTGATGTGGATCCTTTCTTTGTGGTGAATATTACTACAAGCCACAAGTATATGCTGGTAAGATTTATGATCACGCTACTTTTCTAAAGATTCTATCGTACAAGGAGTGTATGGATTAGCTACTTTTCCAGGATTGTGGGCTAATATGATATTGGAAAAGCACATAAGCTCACTTTTTCCGGCTTATTAAGTGTATGGCTTATGTATGTCCATAAACTCAAATTGATAAGCTCATAAGCTGAAAAAGTGGGCTTATGAGCTTTTTTAGATTCAAATATAACCTATAAGCCCAGAAAATAAACTAATCCAAACACCCTCTTAGTTTTAAATTGATTTCTTTAAGATTCATCAAACATATAAGCTACTTTAAAAACATAAGAACACCTCTACAATAGTACCACAATGAGCGCCTCTAATTCATTTTTATCTTTTTGCATGTTGATATTAGCGGCTACCACCAGAGTTTGTGGAGTTGGCCGGAATAGATGGCAAGAAAACATAATTATAAAATGTCCTGATGGAAATGAGAGACAAATGGTATTACGGGCAGTCAAACAAGGCCAGTCGACAAGGTACTGCTTGTCAATGGGGTGGCCAGCTTTCAAGCGAAGTAATAATATATCGGAAGGTGATGAATGGGTATTTAAGTACATTAAAAGTGAGGATAAAATGTGTCTAGAAAAAATCACCAAGGAAGAAACTCTAGCAACAGAAGTTGACAATGATGATTTGAAAGTTGATGGTATTGATGATAAGGATGCGGAGGTGAATGATAATAAGGTTGATGATGAAAATGTCGAACTTGTTGATGATGGTATGGATGATAAGGATGTAAATGGTGATGATAATAAGGACGAGGATGAAAATGTCGAACTTGTTGATGATGGTATGGATGATAAGGATGTAAATGATGATGATAATAAGGACGAGGATGAAAATGTCGAACTTGTTGATGATGGTATGGATGACAAGGATGTAAATGATGATGATAATGAAAGGACGAGGATGAAAATGTCGAACTAGTTGATGATGGTATGGATGATAAGGATGTAAATGGCGATGGTAATAAGGAGGATGAAAATGTCGAACTAGTTGGTGATGGTATGGATGATAAGGCTGTAAATGGCGCCAAATCACAAAGGTAATAAGGACGAGGATGAAAATGTCAAACTAGTTGATGATGGTATGGATGATAAGGATGTAAATGGCGATGGTAATAAGGACGAGGATGAAAATGTCGAACTAGTTGGTGATGGTATGGATGATAAGGTTGTAAATGGCGATGATAATAAGGACGAGGATGAAAATGTCGAACTAGTTGGTGATGGTATGGATGATAAGGTTGTAAATGGCGATGATAATAAGGACGAGGATGAAAATGTCGAACTAGTTGGTGATGGTATGGATGATAAGGTTGTAAATGGCGATGATAATAAGGACGAGGATGAAAATGTCGAACTAGTTGGTGATGGTATGGATGATAAGGTTGTAAATGGCGATGATAATAAGGACAAGGATGAAAATGTCAAACTAGTTGATGATGGTATGGATGATAAGGATGTAAATGGCGATGGTAATAAGGACGAGGATGAAAATGTCGAACTAGTTGGTGATGGTATGGATGATAAGGTTGTAAATGGCGATGATAATAAGGACGAGGATGAAAATGTCGAACTTGTTGATGATGGCATGAATGACAAGGATGTAAATGGCGATGATAATAAGGACGAGGATGAAAATTTCGAACTTGTTGATGATGGCTTGGATGGTAAGGATGTGGTGGTCGATGATAATAAGGACGAGGATGAAAATGTGGAATTTGCTGATGATGGCATGGATGTAGATGCTGATGATAATAAGGATGACGATAATGATGTCGAACTTGTTGATGGAAATCCTTTCTTTGTGGTGACTATTACTCCAAGCGACAAGGCAAAGCTGGTAAGATTCATGATCACGTTATTTAGTTTTTTTTATAAAGATTAGAGCCTACGAAAAGTGTGTTTCAATTACACTAAAGTGATTATTACATGCTTATGTTTACTTTAAACAAGTAAACATAAGCATGTAATAAATAAGTAATATTAGTTAAGGGTGTATGGATTAGCATATTTTCCAAACTCATAAGTCATAAACAGTATAAGCCGGAAAATAAGCCAATCCAAACACCCCCTTAGTTAAACATTGATTTCTTCAAAAGCAGCTGTAAAAACTAGAAAACACCCTTGAAATAACTAGTAACAAACAAGAACACCTCTAATGTATTTTTATTTTTCTGCATGGTGAAATTAGCGGCTGCCACCAGCTTTTGTGGAATTGGCCCGAATAGATGGCAAGAAAAACATAATAATAAAATGTCCTGACGGAAATGAGAGGCAAATGGTATTACGGTCGGTCAAACAAGGCCACTTGACACAGTACTACTTGTCAATGGGGTGGTCGGCTTTCAGGCTAAGTAATAATATATCGAAAGGTGATGAATGTGTATTTAAGTACATTACAAGTGAAGATAAAATGTGTCTAGCAAAAATCACCAAGAAAGAAACTCGGGCAAGGCTGCCGCCACCAGCCACTGAAACTCCGCCAACAGAAGTTGATGATAGTATGGATGATGAGTACGCGGAGGTTGATGATAATAAGGATAAGGATGGAAATGTCGAACTTGTTGATGATGGCATGGATGATAATGATGTGAATGAATACGTAAAACTTATTGATGGTATGGATGATAAGGATACGGAGTTTGATAATAATAACGACGAGGATGAAAATGAAAATGTCGAACTTGTTGATGATGGTATGGATAATAAGGACGTGGATGAATACGTCAAACTCGTTGATGGTATGGATAATAAGGATGAGGATGAAAATGTTGAACCTGTTGATGACGGGGATCCTTTCTTTCGGGTGACTATTACTCCAAACCACAAGTCAATTCTGGTAAGATATATGATTACATTATTTTTTTTTACTAAGAACTTGTTAATAAGATACTTAAGTACTAAGTGACGCCTCTAATTCATTTTATTCTTTTTGCTTGTTGATATTAGCGGCTGCCACCGGATTTTGTGGGATTGGCCGGGATAAATACTAAGAAAAACATAACAGTAAAAAGTCTTGACGGAGATGAGAGTCAAATGGCTGTACGGTCTGACAGACGATTCTACTCGCTACAGTACCACTTGGCAAAGGGATGGGTGGCTTTCATGCAATGTAATAATATATCGAAGGTGATGAATGTGTATTTAAGTACATCACAAGCGAAGATAAAATGTGTCTAGCAAAATTATCAAAACTTCGCGACGGAAGTTGATGCGGATCCTTACTTTGTGGTGACTATGACTCCAGGCCACAAGTCAAGGCTGGTAAGTTTTATAATCACATTATTTTCTAAACTGTTAATAAAACAATTTTGAATCATACTTTGTTTTAAAACCGTATTCTAAGCAGCTTTAAAAACAAGAAACACCTCTAATCAAACTTTATCGCTTTGCATGTTGATCTTTAGTGGCTGCCGACAGATTTTGTGGGGTTGGCGGAATAGATACCAAGAAAACATAATGGTAAAAGTCTTGACGGAAATGAGACGCAAATGACCTTAATTGCATGTCCGTATGCAAAAAGCAGTTAACACGCTACTGCTTGTCAATGGGGTGGTCGGCTTTCGCGAAGTAATAATATATCGGAAGGTGATGAATGTGTGTTTAAGTACCTTACAAGCGAAGATAAAATGTGTCTAGCAAAAGTCACCAAGGAAAAATTCAGACCAGGCTACCATCGCCGTCAAGTTGTGAAGAGGAAGAGGGTCAGTTACCACCAGTCACCGCCATTAAAATGACGGCAGCAGAAACTGTTAAGATGAGGAGTCGCGGCCGCCACCGGTCGAGATTACGGTAGCGGAAGCTGTGAAGAGGAAGAGAGGGCAGCCACCACCATCGTCACCACGAGTGACTAAAGATATGAAGAGGAAAAAGGGCCGCAGCCGCATGTACATAGTGCTGAGGGTGTTGAGGTGACAAAGAAGCCACGTGGAAGGCCAGCTAAGTGACTGCGGGAAGGCACATTAACAGAAATGATGATTATTGGACCAACTCAAGTGGTAATTTCTTCTTTTGAATTTTCAGTTAATGTGTAGTTAGCGTAAGTAATGTAAGTATGGATGAAGGCAAGCTAGGAATATAACACTTAATAAGTCAGTTGTAGTACTTAAGATCTCTATTGCAAGAACATTTTGTGATATGACCAAAACTGTTATATGACTACTTGCAGAACATAACTACATAAGGTGTAATTTATCGGTAGTCGTTATGCTTCATAATTTATCGGTAGCTGTTTAAAAAATAAACATACGTTATGCTTCAAAACATGTGTATTAGATGTTTGTTACCAAGTGTTGATCCCATTGAATAAAATGTCACGTGTTGAACAATTTTCAACAATAAAGTTTACGACACACATTAACAGCTTCACTGGTTTTAAGTTATTGTTTCATACAAAGGGGGTTGTTACAGATCAACACAGT
Source organism: Chrysanthemum lavandulifolium (assembly GCA_022545495.1). Lineage (NCBI taxonomy): Eukaryota > Viridiplantae > Streptophyta > Magnoliopsida > Asterales > Asteraceae > Chrysanthemum > Chrysanthemum lavandulifolium. The sequence goes on along the minus strand of CM040241.1, from coordinate 43,394,666 downwards.
GTGTATGAATCTATGGGGCACTTTGTGATATTGTAAACCTCTTGCGACAAGTGTATGCAGAATGACATTTCTTTGAGAAAGGAGCTTTTATCGATGGTGGTGGTCACCGTTGTTTGTTAGATGCAAGTCTAGCACTTTACCAGGTTTTGTTTTCTGCGGACACTACCCATTATCATATCTAAGCATCATTTACGTTATCACCATTTTCGTCAAGCAACCTGCATATAAAACTATCACCATTTTCGTAACGCAGCCTGCATCTAAACCCGTATGATTATGATGTGTTTTTCATGAATCGGTTTGATTAAGATCATTTTATCCTTTTCATCCATTTTTATACGTTTGTACTGCTTTTATATGTTTTATTCCATTTTGATACTTTTGCATACGTTGTTATACGTTGCCTATTTTACACGTTTTTTATGTTGCATATGTTTTTGTCCGTTTTTGTATGTTTTCGTCCGTTTTTATACGTTTTCGTCCGCCTTTGTACGTTTTCTTACATTTTGTACGTATGAAAACGGATAAAAATGGTTAATAACGTATAAAAACGTATGAAAACATAAAAAAACATACAAAACGTATAAAAAAGCATAAAAGCATACAAAAAAAGTATAGAAATGTACTAATACATACAATTGTATAAAAGTATAAAACGAATATCAACGTACAAAAACGGATAAAAACATATGAAAATGTAAGAAAAACGGATAAAATCGGATAATAACGCATAAAAACATATGTAAACATAAGGAAACGTACGAAAACGTATAAAAATAGACGAAAACGGATAAAACATATGAGAATGGACTAAACGATAAAAAAAGATTTAAATGTATTAAAATAGATGAAAGCGATAAAATGGTCGAAAAGGATGAAAACGATAAAACGGACAAAAACGACTAAAATAGATGAAACCGATAAAATATATGAAACGGATTAACGAGTAAAGACGGATGAAAATTTATAAAACGAACGAAACGGATAAAACGTATTTAAAACGATAATATTGGACAAAACGTATAAACCGACATAAACGATATAAAACGGATGTAAATGTAAAAAGGGACAAAATGTATAAAACGGATAAAAACGTATGAAATTGTATACAATTACGACTAAATCGTAAAAACGAACGAAACGTATGAACACGGACTAAAAGTGAATGTCAATGCAAATCATAAGGATCATTATCACATTTTCTAATTGAAAAAGTCCCGACCGGTGAAAGTCAACGCAAGACCAAAATGAACATAACTTAAAGATCAAGAAAGTTGGTGAAATTTACTGTTTTGACCATGGATGGCACAATGTGGTTAAAGATGTTGCATTGGGTTATGGGGATTTTATTGTCTTTTGGCTTGTTGATGCATGCACTTTCAAAATGTTGGTTTTTAGTCCAGATGGCTGCGAAAAAGATTTGCCACCAAAAGTTAAAACTGAAGATTATGGTGATGGTCTTGTTCAAGATTATGATGGTGATCCCATGTTTAAGACAATTATCATTAAATCGCACGAAGCTAGATTGGTAAGAATTATGGTAAAGTAACAAATTTCTTGATCATAATCTTTTACAGTTTTACCTTGGGTGTTTGGGGTTAGATATTACAACAGATTATTTGCTTATTTTTAGAATAAACAAAATTTTAAATCATTGTAGTATGGCAAAGTCAAATTATAAGTAGTTTCGACAAAGAAATAAACAACTTCGAAATATATAGGTGAGTATATGTTGGTCATGGCCTAAAAAGTAAAAACCAAACCGGAAGGCGAAACTAAAGTAAATGAAAACCTGGATTTCTACAAAACACAATAGTAATCACTTCTGTTTTGGATATTTGTGAAAATGTGAGTAATTTTAGTTACCAAATAAGTAATTTACTGACTTAATGCTAAAAATATAGTGAACACTATATGATGTGCATGTCGGTTTCGGTTAATATGGTCAAGAAAACCGAATGAAATGTTTTGGTCAATCATGAAATAAACAATCGAACCATGAGTTTTACCTCTGGCTCCATTATTTCAGTTAATTCAGTTTTTGTTCATAAGGTTGTATTAAGAGGTTGGGTAACGATTCAAAAGAAGTAATTTGGGTTGGGTACCGAATTTTAATTAAGTGTTAACGTCTAGTACGAGTCAGAATGGATTACACTGGGTTAAATTAATCTGCAAACTTTGTTTGATTTATGTTTTTGATATATTGTATAATTGTTTGAGTTACGTGTAGATGAGTTGGGTTTCTTTAACTTTACCAACCCGAACCCACCAACATAAATCCGACCCCAATAGTCACCCTAACTACTACTACTACTATCATATCAGTGCTACTTTTATGATGTATCGGATTGCATTACATCCCTAAAGTTACTTAACCTTTCACATTTTGGTGTTATTAGAGACTTCAGGGAATTCGTGGGATTGGGAAAATAGAGGGTGAAGGACCCATCATGATGAAGGATCTTGATGGAAAAGAGTGGCCAATGGTCGCGAGGTTGGATAAATCGTATAAGGTAGAAAGGTATTACTTAGCAAGAGGGTGGCGGGGTTTCAGGTGTAGTAATGACCTACAGGAAGGTGATGAATGTGTGTTCAAGTTCATCACAAGTGAACGTAAAATTTGCCTAGCAAAAGTCACTAAGAAAAAAAGGTTGCCAGTTCAGCCACCACCACCTGGCGGGGTTCCAACAACGGAGGTTATGACTGGACAGCTGCCACATCAGCAAGACGCTCGTGTTATTTACTTTTAGAACCTTTCAATAGTTTATCTAAAATATGACAACTTAGTTTTAGGTGTGTTAGACTGTTAGTTTTATGTAGAAGCTGTGTACTTGTGTATGTAGGTAATGCAAGAATCTATAACATGAATGTCTTTGTATACCCTTGCATAATCTGATCAGATAGTTCGCATTGTACAAATCTTTAGATGATATTATCAGTCTGTTAGTACAAATCTGAGTGTTGTAACAAAAATGCTAAGTTTCTCATGCATTTACTTTTCTGGTTAGAGATCAATGTCTTGGAGTTAATGTGGGATATGCTAAAAGGACAATAATTGTTTCCGTAAATATTTAATGTGTTCTTCGACTGGAGAAGTTAATTTTGGAGGAAGAACTATGCGGTTGGGGATCTTGGTACTCTTTGGTTAGAACCTTTAAGGGTCCCTACGGGTAGGGGTGTTCATGGGTTGGGTAATATCCGAATAAACCGAAAACCGAAACCGAACCGAACCGAAAATAACCGAACCGAACCGAAATAAAAGTTCGGTTTACGGTTCGGTTATGGTTTTAGCCATCCAACCGAAAACCGAACCGAAAACCGAAATTAAATAAATATATATATATTTTATATATTTATATTAAAAATATATTAAAACTCTTTATAATATATATTTAATATTTTAAGCTTGAAAATTATTTTTTTTCAAAAATACATATAAATAAATGAAAAATTATAAAAAAATAAAAAAAAAAAAATTCGGTTATTCGGTTCGGTTTTCGGTTATTGGGGGTTCGGTTTTCGGTTTTCGGTTCGGTTTTCGGTTATACCTAAAAAAAATTAACCGAACAAACCGATAACCGAACCGATGAACACCCCTACCTACGGGTTGGACTTGAGCCTATGATGTGTTTTCAAGTTTTTTAATGTATTAAGGAAAGAAAGTGAAAAGAGAGAAAAGAAAAGTAAAGAAAGAGGTGTTCTTGATTTGAAAATTAAAGATAAGAGAAAATTTAATAATACTTTGTGTTATTGAGTTGAAAATAAAGAGGAGAAATGAAAATACTTGGTTTATTTACAATGATACCCATATTTAAAGGGGTTTTATACGAAAATCAGATCTAACTCATTACCAGAAGTTATATGTAGTCAATTTTTTATTTTTATTATTATTATTATTATTATTATTATTATTATTATTATTATTATTATTATTATTTTTGTAATTCCATGTATACAACTTTTGAATTCAGTTAATTGTGTGTACGCTTTGACATGCCCATCAAGTAGCTGGTTACTTGTTAATTTATCCACCACTAACTTTTCTTATCTTTAATAAACCTTAAATTAGCCGTATCGAAAACACCCAAATTGAGTGTCGTTTTCGAAGAATTGATGCACAATGTTTTACGACTAACGACTAATGGTAATTTAGAGGGCACATATATGAGAGTTGGAACTGACGAGGAGGTAGTGCTTAATGATGCTGTTGGAGATGATGGTATTGCAACTAATCATGTGGCACATGAGGCTATGGTTCTTGATGTTGTGGCGGTGAGGGTATTGCAAATGAGGTAATGTGGATGCGAGGGTTATAGTAAGAAGAGCGGGTTGATAAGGGTAAATGAATTATGCTTCGAGACAAAGGTATTGCAAATGAACGTTTGTGAATAAGACGCATTTGATGCACAACGATGGATGCATCAAAGTGCCACAATTTTTATTGTCCCAAAATAAATGTTTCTTTCATATTTTAACTAATGAAAAAAAAAACTTTCGGTAGATAAAAATGATATTTATTAGTAAAAAATGTAATTAGCGTTGCATTTTTAAAATTTTGTGCATATCTAAAATGGACACGTATTATGGAATGGTTTGTTTTCGTAATTAAGTTTACTGCTAATGAAATAAATTGTTGACTTACCTTAAGAAGATAATTTAAGAGAATTGATATTCACACAACATTTTTGACGACGTATCATAATTTAGACATCGCGGTTTATGACTGTATAACGTGATGCAAAAATTGTGATAAATGAATCAAGAAATATATGGTGCCAGACTGCCAGTATCACCCTTTAATTTAACTTATGTGGTTAAAAATATCTTAACTTACCAACACTGTACCTACCCACTTTCCACTTTCCCAAAATCAAAGAATCTATGCAAAAAGATGGCTCCATCTTTCTTCAAGGTCTTGGTAGACCCATTTGCTCCTAACTTGGTAATGCTTAACTTCAATAATGTTTCCAAGTGCCTTTTTACTTTTGTAACTTTTACTCATGAAATTGTTAACTTTTGTGCAGCCATTGCCACCTGATTTTGTGACAACGCACTTCAAAACAAAATTCCTAAAGACCCAATAATCCAGTCACTAGATGGTGAGCATGCATGGGGATTAAAGATCAAGAAAGTTGGTGAAATTTACTGTTTTGACCATGGATGGCACAATGTGGTTAAAGATGCTGCATTGGGTTATGGGGATTTTATTGTCTTTTGGCTTGTTGATGCATGCACCTTCAAAATGTTGGTTTATAGTGCAGATGGCTGCGAAAAAGATTTGCCACCAAAAGTCAAAGTTGAAGATGATGGTGATGATGATGATAATCCCATGTTTAAGACAATTATCATTAAATCGCACGAAGCTAGATTGGTAAGAATTATGGTAAAGTAACAAGTTTCTTCATCATTTGATCTTTTTTACCTTGGGTGTTTGGGGTTAGATATTACTCCGTACAAAAGATTATATGCTTTTTTTGAAGTAAACAAATTTTTCGATCATTGTAGTATTATGCCGTAGTCAAATTATAAGTAGTTTGGACAAACAAACAAACAACTTCAAAAAATATAGGTGAGTATATATGTTGGTCATGGCTGAAAAGCCAAACCGGAAAAGCGAAACTAAAGTAAATGATAACTTGGATTTCTACAAAACATCTCCGATACACTCAAAACCGATTTGTGCTCGTTTCCTAACATAACCATTGACTAAATGACTAATACTGGCTTCGGGCCTAATGAACACAATAACTTTTGTTATGGATATTTGTCAAAATGTGAGTAATTTTGTTTACCAAAAATTAGTAATTTACTGACATACTGTTAAAAATATAGTAAACACTATATGAGTTTGGTTAATCACAAAATCAAAAATCGAATCATGAGTTTTAGCTCTCGCTCCATTATTTCAGCTAATTCAGTTTTCGATCATAAGGTTATATTAAGAGGTTTGGTAGCGACTCAAAAGAGGTAATTTGGGTTGGGTACCAGATTACACTGTTAATGTTTTGGTACTAGTCACTATGGATTACATTGGGTTAAGTTAATCTGTAGAATTTGTTTCATATATGTTTTTGATATCTTATATATTTGTTCGTGTTTTGTGTAAATGGGTTGGGTTCCTTTGACTTGCCAACCCGAACCCGTCAACACGAATCCAACCCGAATTGTCACCCTAAGTCCCTATTTAACTACTAATGGTAGTACTAGGTTTATGATGCATTACATAAACCAATTTTACAAGCAATAACTAACAGCCCCTAAAGTAACTTAACCTTTTCACATCTTGGTGATATTAGACGCCCGGGGAATTTGTGGGGTTGGGAAAATAGAGGTGAAGGAACCATCATGATGAAGGATCTTGACGGAAAAGAGTGGCCAATGGTTGCGGTGGTTGGATAAATCAGATCAGGCAGAACGCTATTACTTAGCAAGAGGGTGGCGGGGTTTCAGGCGTAGTAATGACCTACAGGAAGGTGATGAATGTGTGTTCAAGTTCATCACAAGTGAACGTAAAATCTGCTTAGCAAAAGTCACTAGGAAAAAAAGGTCACCAGTTCAGCCACCACCACCTGGCGGGAGTTCCAACAACGGAGGTTATGACTAAGCAGCTGCCAACATGGTTGTTGCGTAAATGTGAAAAGTGAAGATGAGTGTTTGGAAGAGGCGAATAGACAATGTAGAATGCCACATCAGCAAGACGCTCCTGTCATCTACTTTTAGAAATTTTCAATGGTTTATCTAAAATATGACAACTTTGTTACTCTTAGTTTTAAGTAGAAGGGTTGTACTAATGTATGTAGGTAATGCAAGAATCAAATTTTGTAACATGAATGTCTTTAGTGTTGCATAATCTAATAAGATAGTTCGCATTGTACAAATCTTTAGATGATATTATTAGTCTATTAGTACAAATCTAAGTTTTTTTTAACGGCGATTTATCAGTATAAATCTAAGGGGGTGTTTGGGTAAAAATCACGTTTGCATAAATGATGTTTGCAAAACCACGTTTTCAAAAAGTAAGTCCCTGCCTCCAATTTCAAAACCACGTTTTGAAGGCAAATTCAATGATAATCACGTTTGCAATCAAACACCAAAACTTGATTATTCACGTTTTGAAAACGTGATTATCAAATAATCACGTTTTCAAGGGTTGCCAAACATCGCCCAAGTGTTTAACAAAACTGATAAGCTTTTCAAGCATTCACTTTTTTAGCTAGAGACCAATTGTCTTGGAGTTAGGTGGTGTTTGTTTTTAAGAGGCTCGAATCAATCGAATCGCACGTCGAATCAACTGGCGCGTAAATGTCTCGAATCAACGCATCCGAACGAAGAAAAAACGCATGTTTGAACGGGATTTTTTTTTTTATTTTATTTTGGTTATTTTGTGTCTCAAGAAGCATTCAGACGCGCTAAGACACCCTCTCGTGTCTTGACAGATTCAGACATTTTTCCGTTCGACGTCCGAATTCGACGATCGAACGGAAAAAAAATCAACGATGCGAGCGGCAAAATGTCGACCGATTCGACATTTTGCCCGCTCGCTGTTGTTAAGAGGCAAAAAGAAAAAACAAACACAACCTTAATGTGGATCTGCTAAAAAGGACTACTCGTTTCGGTAAATATTTAATGGGTTTTTTGACCGGAGAAATTATATTTAATGGAAAAACGATGCGGTTTGGGATCTACGTATCTTTGGTTAGAATAGTTTATTAAGGGAGGAGAGTTATTTTACATATCAAACTTTTCTTAAGGGACTTATCTCCACCATTTATCTAAAAAGAAATCAATGGCTGAGATTAAAAGCATTTTATTATTTCATCTATTTTTTATAATTTAAATATCTCTTAAATCGTTAATCGTTAAGTGAAAATATTTACACCGTCGCGAAGAGAATTTAATTATCTTTCTATAAACGGGCACTTTGATATATACTTTCGAAAAAAAAATCATTTTTTTCACGTTTTTTCTTTTTTTACGTTACTTGAAATTTGCATGAAAAAATTCGTATATGATGAAACACTAATTTAAATATCACATGTGATAGTATTAGTGTTAAATTATATATGATATGTGATATCACATATGATATGATATGTATATCACATGTGATATTACACTAATATCACATGTGATATTACATATCATATATGTTATAACACTAATATCACATGTGATATTCAAATTAGTGTTTAATCATATATGATTTTTTAATGCAAATTTCAGTAACGTAAAAAAACGTTAAAAAAAAATGTGAAAAATACGAATTTTTTTTTTGTCGAAAGTATATCAAAGTGCCTATCTATAAAAAGATAATTAAATGCTTGTTGCAATGATATTTTTTTTTCGCTTAATGATTAACGGTTTGAAAGTTATTAATATTTGAAAAAATAGGATGCAAATGGGTTTTTTAAATTGTTGGGATTAATCTCATCCATTAGATCAAATAAAAATAGATGGTAAAGATTGATCCCTTGTTATGTAAATAATCTTTTCTCCTCAAATGATCTTAAATCTTATTAAGGAAAAAAAAAGTGAAAAGAGAGAAAAGAAAAGCAAAGAAATTGGTTAGAAGAGTTTATTAAGGAAAAGAAAGTGAAAAGAAAGAAAAGAAAAGCAAAGAATGAAGGGAGTGAAAAAAATTTTGTTCTTGATTTGAAAATTAAAGAAAGAGGAAAAAGAGGATTAATTAATGAAAATACTTGGTTTACTTATAATGATACTCATATTTAAAAGTTATAGCATATACCCGCGTAAAACAATGGCGGTACTAAACATATCAATTTTTCTCGTATCTTGATTTTTAAGCTGTATGCAATGAGAGTTAGTATTTGACGGTTTACCCGTTTGATAGTTCGAAAAGAGTAGACGTGTATTTGAATTTCTGTAAAGTATATCAATACAAATATAGATATCCATACTTATACTCATTTGAACTTTGTATAACTTGAATATTTATGATAAAAATTACAACTATAAATTTGTAGCATCAATTTAATACTAAAATTTAATGTGTCATTAGTGTACGTTATAATGCAATTATTATAGTGTAGAATTTAATTATATAAGTTACTAATTATAGTAAGATGTGTAGGCTTAAAAAATTAAAACTTCCTTCTTTAGAAAGTCCTAAATACATTATAAAGTAGTATAGATATAGATAAAGTTTATGAAGTAAGTTTTGACATTTGACATGTTGGAGTTTAGTTTACTTTCATTTTCGCCTATATTTTGACAGGAAATTTTTAGGTTGAGTTTCACCTCTAATTTCTCTCATTCTCTTCATTAGATTATCTGAAGAACTCTCTTCACAGTTTCTTTTGTTTTCTTTCATTTCTCTCCAATTTTAAACTCAAACGTATTTAGAACCTTTAAGGGTGTGTTTGGTAGAGAGAAATGGTATAAGAGAAATGGAAATGAATCGAATTCCATTGTTTGGTTGCTTAGAGAAATTAAAAGGGTAGAGAATTGAAGAGAATTTGGGAGAATTGGTAAGGAGTTCGTAGTGTAAATTTTAGAGTTTCATTTTCATCCTTTTTGATTGGGAAATTGGAGAAATGAGAATTGTTAGTATTCGTAATATTGATATGTTTATTTTTCTTATTTTTTTATTTTTTTTAAATAAATACATTTTAAAAATAATTTTTTTAAAAAAAATAAGTTTTTTTTTTTTTTTTAAATAAGAGTAAATTACATGGATAGTCCCTATGGTATGTCAAAAGTAACAACTTTCGTCCCCGGAAGTTTGAAGTTGCACTGGTAGTCCCTAAGTTGTTAAACAAATAACACTACCGGTCTTTTGGTTTAACTGGCGTTAAGTAAGTTCGTTATAATTTACACGTTAGCCCCTTTGGTTGAAGATCGTTGCATCGTCTATCCTTAATAATAACTACCGCTTATAACATACCAGTTTTCATACGTTTTATCCGTTTTCGCCCATTTTATACATTCTCGTCCGTTTTTCTTATGTTTTATACGTTTCGCCGCTTTTCTTACATATTCATACGTTTTTCCATTTTTACGTTTTCGTCCGCTTTATTTCATTTTTCATACGTTTTTGTCCGTTTTTATATTTTCACCGTTTTCTTACACTTTCATACGTTTTGTCGGTTTTTACGTTTCACCGCTTTCTTACATTTCTATCGTTTTGTCCCCTTTTTACATTATCGCCGTTTTCTTTCTTTTCATACGTTTTGTATACTTCTTACGTTTTATTAAGTTTCCATACGTTTTTATCCATTTTATTACGTTTTATCCATCTTTATAAGTTTTCGTCCGTTTTTATACGTATTCTTACGTTTAATCCGTTTTCTTCCGTTTTATCCGTTTTATACGTTTTATTCGCTTTCACGCTTTAATCCAACTTTATATGTTTTAAATCGTTTTTATCACGATTCTAACGTTTTTATCTGTTTTCTTCCATTTTATCCGCTTTTATCGCTTTCTTACTTTTATAACGATGATGAAGATGAAAACGGCGAAACGTAAAAAGGACAAAACGAAGAAACGAAAGCAAAAAAAAGATAAAGCGTATGAAATGAAAGCGGTCAAAGCAAAAAAAAGCGTGTAAAATGTAAGAAAGCGGCGGCGTAAAAAGGACAAAACGATGAAATGAAAGAAAACGGTGAAACGTAAAGAGGGAAAACCGTATGAAAATGAAAGAAAGCGGTAAAACGGACAAAATCGTATGAGAATGAAAGCGGAGAAAACTTAAAAAAGGGACAAAACGATCATAATGTATGAAACGGGAAACGATAAAACGCGTAAGAAAAACGAAGCGAAAATGTATAGAAATTGACGAAAACGGATAAAAATATACGAAAACTTTAAATTATAAACAGCCGTTATTATTAAGGATAGACGATGCAACGATCTTTAACCAAAAGGGCTAACATGTAAATTATAACGAACTTACTTAACGCCAGTTAAACCAAAGGATCGGTGGTGTTATTTGTTTACCAACTTAGGGACTACCAGTGCAACTTGAAACTTTCAGGGACCAAAGTTGTTACTTTTGACATACCACAGGGACCATCCATGTAATTTACTCTATACATTTTTAAAAAATAATTTTTTTTTTAAATATTTTTTTTAAATTAAGTTTTTTTTAAATAACATTTAAATTTTTTTTTTAAAAACAAGTTTTTTTTTAATAAATACATTTTTAAAAATAATTTTTTTTCAATAATTTTTTTAAAGAAAGTACATAAATTTTTAAAAAAAAATTTTAAAAGATATATTTTTTAAAATTATCTTTTTAATATTTTTTAAATATTTTTAAGAATTGTTATTTAGAAAAAAAAAAAAAAAAAAAAAAAAAAAAAAAAAAAAATCTACAAACAAATATATGTGAGCCTTATATGACAAAATGTCATTTAAATAATTTTTAACTTCGTTTCTAATTCGAGTTTACATTGTTACCACCAAACATTAGAATTGAACAAAATTCTTTACTGATTTCTATTCTTTGATATTCTATTCTCTGCTTTATTTTATTTATTTGAAATTCTCTCTATCAAACGTGCCCTTAAGGGTCCATACGGGTTGGACTTGAGTGGCTGGAAAAAGACATGCAACAGTAAAAAGAACGTCGCAAAAATGTACGACCCTTGCTACTCTGCGTTCTTTAAGTTTCGTAGGTGGACTAAGTGAGTAGCTAATGAGATCGTGTATTCACCATCCATTCATATTTACATACATTAAGCTGAACAATTATAAGGCGCTTCGAGAAGTGATTCAATCACTACTTTTCACCGCGTCGCCTTTCTCTCTCCAATGACAATCGGGCGATTAGGTCTTGCGATGAAGGACGACCAAGTTTATTTTTTTAAAATCCACCACTTGTGACAAAAACATACCCTTTTAACCCATAATAAACACTAGACCAATTTCCCATGTTTTGATACACCAAACCACCCTTCCAAAGTCTGGACTCACTACAACACACCGGAATATCAAACTCTTTAAACCCTACATACCCTTTTCGTTTAAAGCACCACTTCTTAAACGGTCGTAAACTTTATTCCGATGAGTTCACGACCCACATTGGCGTCGTAAACCAGTCCGGTGACTACCCGGTGTCGTAAAAATGGCGCGAAAGCTTGTTCTTGTAGGACAGAATCAAGGACTCTAGTTGTAAGTGATTGTGAGTTTATTAATGTGGACGTTTGTGCTTTGTGGATTCGATCGAGCAGACGACCGTTTGCGTTTTTTTCTTGGGCGATCGAGTAACTCCACAGCAGCAAGATCGACATGAATCGATCGCCTTGGAGCCCTCGATCGAGTGAAGATTGGCTCTACTGGGGGCATCCTAAGACATATGTCTCACAAAAAGAATGAGATCGTGTATTCACCACCTTATAAATAAACTAACATATTAACTTTCTTAACAAAAATTTTCTAGAAAACAATCATATTTTAAAAGCTTTAACTTATACCATATTAACATATTTTCGAGTTGAGCTCCATTTTACCATATTCTTATTCGCTAAGTACAAAGGATCAATTTTATGTTTAATATTTGCGATAGATATTGATAGTTAATCGATCTTTAACAACGGTTGCAGTATACTCGCCATTAATTTAACATGGGTCGGGTGGAAAACATATATCATGGTTTAGGATAAGGGCGACAAGTCTTGATAAAAATGTTACATCTTAAAAAAAAATTAAACTTGAGATGTGACCCGATACATTATAGTGATGTGCCATTGATTCTCAGAGGAATGAGAGAAACTAATTATGTTAGTGACACTTTATTGACAGTGTAGGAAGAATGAGGAAGAAGTTAATGCCACTTTAGTAGTTCAAAGGCGTGAGAGGAAAAAAGAACGGCGAATGAGACAATGAAATTTGTAGTGACGCTTTAGTAGTAACTAAACGTGATTAAAAAAAAAAGAAAAAGGAAAAAGGAATTCACAACTTGTACCATACTCCTGTCATATAATCTTTTACTAGGAAGCGTATTAGGCAAGCAAGACTTACCACGACGCTTATATATGAGATCTTGAAAATGTACAAATGATAAGTTTTAAGAAACCTTTTTCGAATAATAGAAGTGAAACATGATATGCTATTTTGTATCGAGACAAATCACACACAGTAATACATTTAAAGGGCGGCTACATGAGATCTTAATGATAACGTATTTTTTTTACGTTAACCGTGCTCCGCAGCAAAGCATTGGTAAAAAACCGTGCTTCATTAATATTTTTGATTAACGACTGTTTGTAATTAATTAAAAAATATATAGTTTCACAATCACGTAGATATTAAAATGATAAACACGAGCTATACAACTCTCTTATGATTTTTTTGATTGGCAATTGAAAAAAAAAAACATTAGTAGTCAAGTAATTAAAAAAGAAAATTCATAATCCGTAAAATTCAAAACATCAATTTACTCCCTTAAGAGACAAATACGGATAAACATGCACCTTGCAAGTCTTTTTAAAGTTGGGTGAAAATCATAAAATAACAACCAACTTTTAATTTTGTTTCAATTTAGTTATTGTAATCTTTTTTTTTAATTATAAAATAATAGATTTTGCTAATAGCAACCTTAAGGGTTGTTGTTAAGAGCTTGATTTTATTAAATATGAAGTAATGAATGATTCTTATTGGATTACATTTCTGATAAAAGTGAATAAAATCCTTATAAATCTGGATACACAACAAACACTTCATTCTTATTGGGTGAATTACTTTCTTACAAATAATTGTAATAAAAATGATCATATTAACGACAGCCCTAAGAGCCGTCGTTAGCAAAACCCATAAAATAATAATTAAGTTTGAGAAGTGTTCCAGTTTTATGTAATATTTATGTTTGAGTGACTAAAACGAAACACCTTTCAAATTTGGTTATTATTTTATGTCATATATCTCTTTTTACATGTACATAAGTTGGTTGTACATTAAGTTGGTTGAGGTTAGTGAAATTTATGGATGGGTATTTATTGTTAAGGTACAAACAAACAATGCACATATTAATATCTAAAAGATAGTTTTTGAATAATTACACAATAATAGAACATTATTGAAACTTGAATGATTTTTATGATAACTTAAAGTTCGAGTGACGTAATTAGAACAATTATCAAACTTTGTTACTATTAGACAATATTTTCTATTTAAGGTTTAAACAAACAAATCAAATGGTTCTTTCGAGAAGAAACAAAAAATGAATAGATAATAGCTTGTTCAACGAAACTTCTGTTTACTAATTGAGACCATCTTGTCATTATTAAAAACCTGTATGAGTTATTTACAAATGCAACAAATTAAAACAAAATTTGTTACTATCATAGGTAACAACAGATAATAGCTTTATTATTAAAATAAATTGCAAATCTTTGGTAAAAGAAAAAGAAATACTGTAACCACCCCGTCAGAAGACCATAACCTCATTTACAACTACCCCGTCAGGTCCTTTCATCACGTCACAAACCATGCCGTAGTGTTTTGTTTGACCACTATTTCTCCACATGTCCCAATTAATGTCTACATTACTCTTACATGTCACAATATACATTATGCATACATGACATATTGACATAGGGGAGTGATTTGTACACCAAATCTTTTTGCCATCCACCACTAATTATGCATCTCTGTATTGTACTGTATGCATCAGTAGTACAATTTAGTGGTGTGCACACACTTTTTAGTGGTGTACATATCACCTCCCATTGACATAAGTGAAGTTCTATATCGTATCCGTACTAATTAGTTTTTCTAACAAATTTTTTTTTTGATACTCTATATCGGAAAATAAAACTAATCCGATGGTATATCATAGGGGTGGCAATCGAATCGTGTTCGTGTTAACCTATTTGGGTTCGCGTGTTGGCGGGTTAGTATAGCCTTTACCCATACATGACCCATTTATTAATCGTGTCAAGAAACTCAACCCTAACCCAGACCTGCATAACACGTGTGACCCATTTGTGAACCGTTTAACCCATTTAAATAAATAGGTCAAGCAGTGAATAAAGTTGGTGGTTTATCGATTTAACTAATTTAAACGCAAAAAATGATATAAGGATCTAAAATAAAATAACATACAAATAACTATGCGTCAATTTTTTTTCATGATATCTAAGGTATAAAATTATAATTCAATCATACTAAGTAAAAAACAAAATACATTTAATCCACATCCAATATAAAAACCAGATATATATTTTATTTTTAAGATCTTATATACTTAAACGGGTTCACGAGATGACCTATTTAATACTTACTCAACCTAAACACGACCCGTTTATTAAACGGGTTAGACGGGTTGACCCATTTTTGACCTAAACCTATTTATCCTCAACCCAAACCTGTTTAACTTCGTGTCGGATTCGTGTCGTTTATCGTGTCGTGTCGAGAATTGTCACCCGTAGTATATCAGTCGCTCACACGCCACTGGATGTCTGGATGGAGCCATCCTTTTAGACATCAATTGTAATGCCTATGAGTAGAAAACAAAAATCAAACTTTACAAAAGTGTTAACCACTAACTTTCATATCAATATCCTAAAATCGAAGAATCATTTGGATCATAGAATCAAGACAACTTAAACAGTTTACAAATATAAGTTTAACTTATGTAATAACTATCATATAAAGGTTAAAAGTGACAAGCATTGATAAGTTCATACACTTGACGAACTAACATTCTAAATACAAACTGTCAAACTATCCAAAGTAATGACTACTACAATTTAACATGATTAAGACAAAATAAAACATTTACGTTGGCTATACCAAGCTCCTCCATAATAACATCATAAAGCTATAGAAAGAACATAAAACTAAAGAAATGACGTAAATTAAATTTTTACAAACGAATTGGAACCACCTTAAGCCATCACCTATATTCAAAAGAAGCAAAACAGAAACACACTCTGCACTTCTCCGCCATAAAGCTATCTACTCCATCATATTCATAAGCCAGACCTGTAAGCATAAGAAGAATAACATGAATCAAAATACATAAACCCAAATCTATCATGCGCACGCACCCATACACACGCTCAAAAACATGTTTATTTCAGCTACCAGCAAACATAAACACTGACCCTATTAAAAAATGAGAAGGAACCCTGATATGGTCATCGTCTTCAAACACAACTTCAACCCTAAACATATATTACAACGTATTGGTGAAAAACAACTATTAAAACAAATAAATGTAACTGAATGTTCAATAGAAACTAAAAATAGAAACTACCTGAGAGTATATTTGCACGCCATATAAGCCGTACTTCTGTCGAAATATCAAACGAAAGAGAACAAAACTGGATATTAAAGCTTAAGAAATGAGTGAAATAGTTACCTGATGTAGAAATGATCTAGCTTGAGAGAAAAATGAGTATAAGAGCACTCCCATTCTTAACGCCAAAACGGCGTTAATCCCCCCAATAACGGCGTTATTGCGTTATTACCCTTGAAGTGCAACATTATCACGCCGCTAGTCCACAGGCGTTCTGAGGCTAACGCTATATATTAAAAAAATCATTTCACCCCTACACCATTTCAAATAAATTTTCACTTACACCCCTCAACCTATTCAAATTCAAATTTAAATTATCTTGGTCAATTCAGGCGGGATAAATTCAAATTCAAATTTGAAATTTAAAATCAAATATGAGCGGATTTATTCAATTTCAAAATCAAATCGCTTATATATACAACTCTACCAGAGTTGTTTAACATACAACTTACACACAAAAAAATGTCTCGAAAGATTTTTCTCAAGAATTCTCATTTCGAGAAAAGTTGCTCGAAACCGACTTTCCAAATCCAAATCACTTGTCGGAAACCGCCTTTCCAACTCTACCGAACCGGATGTTTACTCTACACCACCGTAAAATGTCTTTCGGTGGGTTTGAAAACATCCGTACCTCTAATTGTTCCAAGTTCACTGTGAGCAGTCCATGTGTGGATTTTCAAAACCACCCCGCAAGTTAAGTGAGGCTTCCTCCCAAGAACTGGAACAAGATGAAGAAAACGTTAGGAGATTATGGAAGTGCAAGACGTGAAGAGGTCGTCACGCGTGAGCAAGAAGCACGTGAAGCTCAAGACCTCCAAGACAACTTCTTCGACATAATGGAGAGTCGATACTTTAATGGGGAGTTGTATCTTTAATTTTTAATGTAATTCGTGTTTAACGTTTAATGTACTTGGTGTTTTAATGTTAAATGTGATATGTGTTTTAATAAATGAAGCGTTTGTTTTAGTTTAGGGGTTGAAATTGAAAATATGAAATGTTATTGGTGTTATTGATGTTATTGAGATGTTATGGTTGTGGGTGTTTTTTGAGGATGTTAATGTTAAATGTTAAAGCTGATGTGGCGCTGACGTGGACGGTGTTATTGGTGTTATTAAGTTATTAATGGGAGTGCTCTAAGAAATAAGATGGGTGGGGAGAAAATGAAATAGGTAGAGTATGTTAGGTATGGGAGGATGACTGATGGGTGTTCTTTACACCAAAAAGAATTGTCAAAATATTTATGAGTTCGTAGCTATATTTGGTGCTTACGTGTCATCTTTTTGAGTGCTTACGTGTCATTTTTTAAAGTCTACACAGTAAAAACAAGCTTTCTTTTTGTATAATAGGTTGATATAATAAAGGAATTACATCATTTCGGAGTGATTATGTCAATTTATTCTTATTGAAAAAACAATTGGGCCAATAGGAGAGCTCGATTTCGCCACATAAGCAAAATCGTGTGATGTGATTGGTTAATAAAAGTCAAAATTAAATTGATTCTAGTCAAACTTTAATAAATTTGGTGGAGAAATTTGATTGATGAAAAAAACACATAAAAATATAGGTGTCAAATTTGTAAAAACAAAAACTTAAAGAAAAGAGGAGGTAATTAATAAGACTTTAGTGGTTGAATTTTAAAAAATTATATAGAGTTAAGTGTAATATTATAAGCCTCCATGTTTTTTAATAATTATGAATTATAAACAAATACCCCCTTATACTTTATACCCTTTATACTTATATTTTATAAAGTACAATGTATATGTTGTTTTAAAATACCAACATATAAATTTGCATAAGATTATAAGTATCAATTTCTTTACTATGTACGTTCAATAATGACTCATTTATTTCATTTTTAAAAGTTTAACCTATGTGGACACGAGTTTACATTTTAAATACGGCTAAATTACTGAAAACGGGAATATATTTATCAAACTGTAAGCATGGGCTACTTTAATATAAAAATAAATATACGCGATTGTACTTATAACAATGACTCATGTAATTCTTATTTATTTATATAAGGATATCTAGAAAAACATTTTTAAAAAACTTTATAGAGTATACTTTAACTTTATCAACGCTCATTATGTGCTATTAAACTTGCATCATGTGTACAACATAATATCAGTAGTGAAATTTAAATAACAAAATCAACATCTTTTTCAGCTAAATAAAATTAAATCTTTAGTTACCTAATATAAATTTTTACAAATATTTTACCAAATTCTAATGGATATTAATGCATAATGGAAAACTCGTGCATAAGTATTAGTTGTACTTATATCACAATTTTCATGGGGAAATTCTTATATGTGTATATACTTAACTAAAATGTTAAAATAAATTTGATTTATGTGTAAACTTCGTGCGTGCACGAAACTTATAACTATATAATTATATGCAATTACCTTTAAAGACACAATATTCAAGATTAATGTGAATATTTTTTGTCAAAACCGAGCTCGATTTACCACGTAAGCAAAATCGTGTGATGTGATTGATTAATAAAAGTCAAAATTTAATTAATTTTGGTCAAACTTTATTAAATTGGGTGGAGAAATTTGATTGATAAAAAAAACACATAAAAATATAGGTGTCAAATTTGTAGAAACAAGAACTTAAAAAAAGAGGAGGTTATTAATAAAACTTTAGCGGTTGAATTTTTAAAAATTATATAGAGTTAAGTGTAATATTATAAGCCTCCATGTTTTTTAATAACTTTGGATTATAAATAAATACCCCTTATACTTTATACCCTTTATATTTTATATCTTAAAAAATACGATCTATATGTTTTTTTAAAATAACAAAATATAAATTTGCATAAGATTATAAGTATCAATTGTTTTACTATATACGTTCAATAAGGACCAATTTATTTAATTTTTAGAAGTTTAACCTATATGGACACGAGTTTACATTTTAAATACGGTTAAATTACTGAAAACGGGAATATAATTATCAAATTGTAAGCACGGGTTACTTTAATATAAAAATAAATATACGCGATTGTACTTAGAACAATGACTCATGTAATTATTATTTATTTATATGAGGATATATAGAAAAACATTTAAAAAAAAACTTTAAGGAGTATACTTTAACTTTATCAACGCTCATTATGTGCTATTAAACTTGCATCATGTGTATAACATAATATCAGTAGTGAAATTTAAATAACAACATCAATATTTTTGTCAGCTAAATTAAATTAAATCTTGAGTTACCCAACAGAAAATTTTACAAATATTTTTCCAAATTCTAATGGATATTAATGCATAATGAAAAACTCGTGCATAAGTATTAGTTGTCTTTATATCACAATTTTCATGAGCAAATTCTTATATGTATATATAATGAACTAAAATGTTAAAATAAATTTGATTTATGTGTAAACTTCGTGCGTGCACGAAACTTATAAAGACATAATATTCAGTATTAATACAGAATAATCTTTTTTTGCCAAAACTCTGTGCATGCACGGGTATTATAACTAGTAGTTAGTGAAACGATGATTTACGATTTTAACGATGACTTAAGATAACATCTATTTAAAATTGTGAGAAAAGCTTAAAATAACTAAACATAGATGCTCACCTAAAGATAATAAAATGTTTTTTTTTTTTTTTTTTTTTTTTTTTCCATGAATTTTGTTCTCTATAAGATATGTGTACTAGAGATACATTGGTAATAAATATACATATCACAATAAATGACGTACTCATCACAAATATAATATGTATGTGGTTTTTACCATGTGCATAACAAATATGATATTTTGAAATATACATTAATTTTGGTTATACGCTTATCACTTCCTATAATAATTAGACAATATAAGGCTGCCCCCAGTAAGGGCACTCAATTCCTCCCATTTTCTCTGCCACGTCAGTTTTCTCTCTCCAACGACCTTTAGGCGATTGGGTGCCCCAGTAACGTGACCTACACTATAAAAAACATACCCCACAAAAATACCTTTTACATTTAATAAATACAGACACAAAACCAAAATGTAGTCGATCATTTATGCGACCCACATCTACAAAAAAGGAGGGATTGATTATTCCCCACAGTAAGAGGATCGAGTGTGAATCGATCGTGTGAATCGATCGAAACCCCTTACTGCATCCAGCCTAAAAGCCTAAGGATAATACTTGTAGCAGAAAGTGCAATAATATCCTCTCTTGTGCCAAAGCTCCACTAACTCAAGAAATAGTATGCTAAGTGATATAACTTATAAGATTTATTTGTGTACTCTATGTTATATAGACGATCTTTAGACTTAGCTCAAGGATTGTTTTTGTAATCGCAGTGTTAATTTTAAGAACATTTTTGCATTTTGTTTTGAGACTGTTTGTGTAATCGTTGTTAGAGCAGAGGGACCATTTTACCATTTTTCCTATTTTCGCAATGAAAATTATCATTTGGCATAATTTCTTTCCAAGTTATTTATTTCTAGAGTTAATCTCATAAATGGTCCTTGTGGTCTGTCAGGTTAACGGAAATAGTCCCTAATTTTTTTTTCCTCGATCCTCTTCTCATGGTTCTGACCCGTATCCAGTTTGGTCCCTTGACCAATATTTTCGTTAGTTTGATCGTTAAACTTATAGAAATGACATAAATACCCTTAAAAGTAAGGTCCCTGTGGTTTGTAGGGTATCATGAATTTAGCCCATAAATTTTTTGATTACATTTTCGTTTGTTTTCATACGTTTTTATCCGTTTTTTACATTTTCATCCGTTCTTTTACGTTTTCGTCCGTTTTTATACGTTTTTATCCATTTTTATACATTTTCGTTCGTTTTCATAGGTTTTTATTCGTTTTCGTCCGTTTTTATACGTTTTGGTCCGTTTTCTTTCGTTTCTATACGTTTTCGCCAGTTTTATACGTTTTCATCCGTTTTTATACGTTATCATCCTTTTTATACGTTTTCTTCCATTTTTATACATTTTTGTCAGTTGTTATACGTTTTCATCCGTTTTTATACGTATAACAACTGACGAAAACGTATCCCCGACATTCCCCGTTGACATCCCTAGCTGTGTACGAATATTCTAAAATATTATAATCTCGGACCTCACGCGAAGTTACCTCGATACACCGTATTGGATGAATCCAATACGCCGTATCGACCGTATTCAAAAAGTATAAATAGAAAACTTAAAGTCCGATTTTCAAAGATTACATAACCACCAAGTATGAGACTATAGACATAAAGAAGACCAAGATGGTCCTGCTAGTGCCATAATTTCATAGGAAGATTCCCTTAATTGTTTTACTACACTATAATCGTTCGGTTAGCGTATTTTTCCTTTTCGATTTATACTTGAATCTTTCTAAACATGATAAATTGTATTATTACTAAGACTATGGGCTAATACCTGTAGGTATTAGCCAAGTTAATGATTATTTGATGTTTTGATTTCTTTTAATTGGATTGCTTACTCATTCGTTGCGTATTGATTATGTTTATTACTTCATTGATATTTATGTGTATGTGATTATTCATTCAACTGATTCTTGCACTATTCAAATAATCCTAAGTTAGTGGATGATAGGCATGATTTCGGGAAGATCACATATTACTTGGCTTATTACTAGATCAATAGTGTTATGACCATTCGGATACTAGTAATTAAGTTAGGGCATAAATATTAATGTAAGCCATCGTTGGATAAATGATACTCCCTCCGTCCCAATTTAAGTGTCCACAATGGAATCTTTAGATATCCCAAATTAAGTGTCCACAAAATATTTCAACCAATGAGATGAGACTTTAGTGGGTGAAAATGATATTTGATTGGTGGAGAGTGTAGTTAGTGGAATTTTCTAAAACTTTGTGCATATGAATAGTGGACACTTAATATGGGACGGAGGGAGTAATTCATAATCATTAAGTTATAATTTATGCAGGTTTTGATTAATCGTGACAGGATTAATCTGTTGAGAAACTTAAATAGTAAACCTAGGCTTTAGGAAGAAGTCCCGCCTAGCCTACGATAGAAACACCAATGAAGTGAGTATCATCGTTATAACTTTTAGACAAAATCAGACATCCTATATGATTAACTTGGTTTATACGTTTTCTTTACTATTGGCTTGACCTTTTCTTTATTTGTGTTAATGTCTCATTTACGTTTACAGTTTTATTAAATCTAAATCTCGTGGCTCGTGCCTGTCTCTCAGGCTGAAAACCCTTTGCTGCGTTAGAATTAAGTTAATTTAGACTAACTTAGATAATTAAAATACTGATAGATTTAAGTGTTAATGTTATACTCTTAGTGATCAACACCCTAGTTACCAACTAACTTACCACCGACCGGGTAACTGCCCGTTAGAGTTTGTTATGGTAAAGTCGTCATAAAATAAATATTAACTTGTAACATATAATTACCTATACGCGACAACATGCATCAAGTTTTTGGCTCCGTTGCTTCGGGGAGTGAATTGTTTAATACTTGTATTTATTAGTATTTTTATTTAGGATTAGGTTTTAACTTAATTAGTAACTAACTTAGGTTAACATTTAGATTCTAACTTGGCTAACTTTGTTGTATAGTTGTATTTTTTTGTTTTGTGTGTTTGTTTGTACTTTGTTATCTTTTTGCATTTTTACCTTTGTACTTCACCTTCTTTTTTCCATGGGAGAAGAAATATTATTTCAGGATATGGATCAACCAGACATAACCATGGAAGAATACATTCAAAGTCTGACTTAAAAGGCCCATAGGAATAATCAAATTTTCAACTTGAAAACTGCAAAATACGGTAAGATGAGGCAACAACTTGATGAAGGTAATATCGGTTGCCTTAAACTTTTTGAAACTAAATTCCCAACTATTACTTATATGGATGCCTTAGACTATGAGGGGGAGAATTCTTTTCGAGTTCTTCACCAACACCTAATGATAATATGATAAGTGAAGAATCATCACCTTTGCCTCATAATGAAAGATGCACTATTATTTCCAAAGTGAAAGCTTTTAAGAAAAGATTTTCTAAAAAAGAGAAATTCGATATCCTAAAAATCGATGCAAACATCTTTTCTTATTAAATACCGGCTCTTGAACATTTAGAAACAATTCACTGTTTCGGATAATGTATCTTGTGAGTCATCACCTTTTAAACATGATCTCGTTTCTTGTCAATCTAATTAAATTCTTATCCCGAATGTTAAATACCTTCATATAATGGTTCAGTAAGATTAAGTGTTAGGATCATGATTATGAATGACGTTAAGGTATGGTAACGGGTATAATAAAAAATTTATACGTACCGTTTGGCATTCCCTTCGATCCTAAGCTAGTGTATAAGGAAAAAGTTGCAGAAGCTCAGGTACGTCTTCATTTAAATTACGTATGACTTAATAATTAGTAAAACGGATATGTGATACGGGGTATCAACCTAACCAATACGGTGTATTATGAGTCACTAATTAGTAAAACGGATATGTGATACGGGGTATCAACCTAACCAATACGGTGTATTATGAGTCACTAATTTTTTTTAACCATTCAACTGTATTTGTGAGATACAGCGTATGCATTAAGCTGGATACGACGTATCAACCGGATGGTAACTATAAATACCATTGGATATGCCAAATTAGTTTTTACCACACACATTTACCACACCAAACACACACACACATTTTGAACTTTGAGAATCATTGTTTCCGTTCCCTTTCTTGGATTTTTTGATCATTCTCTTGTACACGAAACAAGGTAAATCTCCTAACCTTCATATTTTTGTTTATTTCAATTTTGATTAAAATAAGGCTTGATTGGATTAAAATGATTAAGGTTAATTAATTTAGGGATTTTGTCGGGTGATGATGATGAGTGTCTAAATACTCATAATTTTATACCATCTAAACCGCAAAAACATCCGAAAACACTCGTAAATGCATCAAAATGATAATAATATCACAAATAAGTGTTTTATGTGTTTCAAATGCAAAATACCAAAATCTGTGAAAACGTATCAAGTTTGCATAATTGGCAGTTTTAGTCCTCCAAGTTACAAAAGTTGTCAAATGTAGTCCCTGGTCATTCCAAAACTTATATAAAGTCATAAAAGGTCCTTGGGATTCACAAGTTGTAAGAAATTGTCCTTTGAAGTTTAAAAATCACAATTTACAACTTTGGTCCCTCAACTTTACAAAAGTGTCAAAATCAGTCCCTGGGTGTTTAAAAATGAAAATTATTCAAACTACACCCTTTTACTATTCAAATGTGGCATATTTGGTCCTTATATGATAAGTTTTGAGAAAATTACAAGTTTGGTCCCTAGAGTTTGAAAATTGTAAAAAATAGTCCTTGGGTTTATAAAAATGGAATTTTATGCAATATTGGCCCTTGTACTATTCACATGTTACAATTTAAGCCCTTGTGTTAACTTTTGGAGAATTGCAGGTTTAGCCCCTCAAGATTTGCCAAATTACAAGAATGGTCCTTGTGATTTAACTAAAACCAAACGGACCTTTTGTATTTTAAACCCAGCCAAACCAATAGAACCCCAGTCAAATAAACCCTTGACCCCCCCCCAAACGAACCCCCTCTCTTATTATTAATACCACGGTCAAAAAGTCAAACCCAGCTCACTGTTCACCTTCCCTCTCACAAACGCTACCTAAAACAGGGTGGTTTCTCACCACCTGTTATCACCACCTCACCACCACCTTTCCACCTCATTCCCCAGCTGTCTACCCACTCCCCTCCACCTCCACAAACACCCAAAGTGCATTAAATGCTTTAACATGCTTATGACTTTTTGGCGCCAAAAGCAGTTTGAACAGCTGAGATTAAATTGAAGCAATCCAAGGGTGCAAAATGATTTAGAGATGTCGACAGAGTCTAAAAGATCACTATAAAGAAGAAAGAAGAAGCAGAAGAATACTTGGTCACTGTTTTAGACCTTTTTATTAATTTTAATGTAATCGTTTTTAATTTATTGATGTTTAAGAATTCTGGGTTCAATTTTATGGTAGTGTTTGAGTTAATTCAAGTTCAATTTCAAAGTTTTAGCAATCAATTGCCTGTTTCTGTCAATTTTCTTTTTCCCGCCATTTTTATCCTTATCACAATATCAAGTTTAAATCTGTTTTGAGTAATTAAGTTAGCTTATTTATGTTATCTCAATGTTACTAAAGCAATTTGGAGCAGTTTCCTGTTCTTAATTGCAATTTTCTAAAAAAAAATCAAATCCAGTCAACAAAAGTCAACTGCTTAAGCTGATGTGGGTTTGAACATGAAATTGGGTGATGCAGAGCTGGAACAGGTTATATTTG
Source organism: Chrysanthemum lavandulifolium (assembly GCA_022545495.1). Lineage (NCBI taxonomy): Eukaryota > Viridiplantae > Streptophyta > Magnoliopsida > Asterales > Asteraceae > Chrysanthemum > Chrysanthemum lavandulifolium. The sequence continues at coordinate 43,369,109 of CM040241.1, read as the reverse complement.
GGTTAGCTTAGCTGTAATTTGGGGTTGAGAACAGTTTAGACTAGTGGTTATTGGTTATTCAGTGGCAAGTCATTAAAGCTAGACCTCTTGTAAGCTCTTATTTTAATCTCAAGTTCATACAGTAGTATAGATTAGCTATCTGTGTTTCAATTTTGATTTTATTATCTTAATGTTGCTAGTTTGATTAGTATTTGATTTGTTTAAGCTTGTTTATATCTTCTACACACATTTCTATCTTAACCTGATTTGATAATCTCATTTTAAGAATTCATGGTTTGAGACTGTTTTGTGGTTTCACTTTGCACTAAATAGATCTAAGTTGATTATAATAAGTAGTATTAAGGTTATTCATGGTTTAGAATTAAGTTTTGATTAGTAATATAACCAAATCAGTATCATAACTAGTGTTTGGATAAGGTCTTATTTACGTGTTGAAGTCAAATCGAGGTTAGGTTTGATTGATATAGCTCTATTTAGGTAAAAGAAAGTCATTCTAGGTTGTATTTGCATCTAATATTCTTAAAAGTCAAAATCATTGTGAATCTGCTCTTGTGTTCAAATCAGTTAGCATAAGTTAGTATATATTTTGGATTTAGGTAGAAGAAGTAGTGATAAAGCCTGCATCAGTTCTATTTCATCCTTTAATATCATAATCAGTCAGTCATTTGAAATCAAATCTCATAAAAGTCAAAAATCCATTTCTGTCTTCAAAAGTCAAAAGTGAAAAACAGGTTTTTGCAAAACTTTGTTGATGTCTCATGTACTCAATTCTGGTTCAAATTCAGTGAGACTTTGGGATTTCCTAGTTCAGTTGGTCTTAAAGCGAAATCGATTTTGTTGAATTTTCTCAAGCCTTTATAAGTTCTTAATCGCTCTCCTTTAGAGGCGATTTGCCTATTCATACTCACTAATCTGAGTGTGAATACAGTAACTTCATGCCTTTGCACAGATTCAAATAAGCTCATTAGAGCTGAGTTTTGGTCCATGTGTAGTGATGCTAGGTGATCTCTAGGTCCCATTTACTTTTCCCATTTAGCTTATTAGAATAGCTTATTCATTAGCTTAAAGTAGTCCCCTTATAAACCTGCTTTTGCTTAATTAATCCCATAAGCTCAAATCTAGTTTAAGCTTATTTAGTGATCTAGAGTCTCGTTAATTAGTTAAGTTAGACTTATTTTAGCATAATCCGACTTATTTGATCATTTGGTTTATTCACGTAGCTTATAGCTTATTTTAGTAATTTTATTTAGAATCGCTTATCACTACAAACTTCATATTCTTCCATATAAGCCATAGTTTTATATTTTTAATAAAATTAGAATAATATTTTAGACTTTTACTGAATTTTTCATAATTTTTCATTACTGTTTGCTATTTTTCTTATTTTAAATCAGTTTTTAAGGCTTTTTAATCACTTTTTAATACAAATAAATCAGAAAAGCTTCAGAAATTTTTTTTTCAATTTTAATAGCTTAATATAATTATAAAAAGCAAAAAAATAATTTTTCCAGAATTTTCTTAACTTAAATAGTATTTTCTAGCATTTTAATTAGTTCTAAATAGTTTTAAATTTATAATAAATACATAAAAACATAAAAAATATCTTTTCGCTTTAAAATTAGTTTTATAATATTTTAGATTTTTATAAGTTATGATTTCATTTTCTAGGTTAATTTTATATTTTCTTGTATTTTAGTGCATTTTAAATAATTAACAAATAGTTTTTAATTAATAATAATTAGATAAATAGTTTTAAAAATAATTTTCTTTTTCCAATAATTTTCTAGTATAATTAGGATTGTAAAAATGTATTTTTCATATCCGTAGGTATTTTCCTTCTTTATTTTCACGTTTTATTTCGTACGTTACGTAGTTTTTAATTTAAACGTAAGTTTTAGATTATAAACGTTAAACGATTTTAAAAATAGTGATAGCGTTTATTTAATATAATCTAGCTTTTAATTTTCTTTAATTTGCATTTAATCCCTGTAATTTCCAAACTTTCTCTTTGGTATAATTATTCCAAACCGCAAAACCTTTTCCCATTCAATATCACTCGATCACGAATTCGTTGTACTACGGTGTTCACACCTCGTTGGGACTTAACGACCGGGATACACTAAACTCCTCGGATCTAATTGCATTTGTTTCGCATCGTTTCGACTTTTATTACGGTTGACCATTCACAAGTGGTTGACTTGTGTGATAAAACCCGACTGCTCGAGTCAATCAAATTTTGGGCACGCCGGGGAGGTGTCTTTGCAGACTTCAAATTTAAAGCATCGATGATTGTTGAATATACACCCATTGTATATTTACCATCTTTGTCCATATTTCCTTGTTTTCATATAAAACCAAAATTATCGTGAAGTTAATTCGTTTGACGGATCGATTACCAAAAACATTTTTATTCAAGTTTTCAACAAACACAAAACCCAAAAGATTTTCTTTCTTATTTTTACAAAATGTTTTCAAAAATACCAAAATATCCATCTTTACCCATTTACATCTTTTGATTCTACATTTCTTACCCTCTCAGAACCCTTTGATTCTTTTCTATGTCTTATCCTCACCCTCTTGGTTGTCAATGGTGTGGTGGTCCTTATAATGGTGGCAATTGCCCAGTTGTAGCATGGTGGAATCGGAAACGGGTCTATCTATAACCGGGATCCCTATTCCTACCATAACACAACCGATTGATTCCATTTGCTACCACCTGTGAGACTCATCGCTTTCTTGTTGTGAGTACTTGTGGTGGTTCACACTCAGTTCGATTATCAATCGGGAAACACGCTTGTCGTGAGTAGGTTCGATAACAATTATGACTACAACACATATGACTCACGACCACATCGGTTTCTTGTTGTGAGTATTATGGAGGTCCTCACTCTAGCTCGATTGTCAAACAAGGAATCCATTTCCTTGTAACAATTCGACTCTTCGTATCATGACCAACCTCTACAAGACAAGTGAATCAGCGCCACCTCAAAGACGAGCCACTTCCTCAAAATCTTCTCCTTGATCTTTGGATTTAGTGAAGATTTGAAGGAATGTAAACATTCCCAAGACAATCCAAATGAGAAATCTATGGAAGAATTGTTAGTCAAGAGCGGTCGCTAAATTAAATTCCCAAATTGCCTTTGAAAATCTATTAGGAATCAATTGCAAAAGAAAAGCACCAAATATAGCTCGATTCCGTTTCATTCTGATGACGATGATGATGAAGTTACCCTTGATATTCGTCAATTTTGTATGTGTTCATCAAGTTCATCGGTTGAAATTCCTTCCATGAAAATCGGGAGAAAAGACTATGATGGAATTACTAGCGGAAGAACAAATGGAAAGTATAAAACATATGTATGCTAGTCCTTCTCAACTCCTCATCATTGTTATCACACCGATATTCCCACTCACTCTCTAAATATGGGGATGAGCATCTTGACACTGTTCACGAAAAAGAATCGGACGAATTCATAAAGTCTAGTGTTGAGAACCTTGTCCCAATCCCGAGAGAGTCACAGGGAACTTCTGATCACATGTGTGATTCTCTTTCCCCTTTTGAGTGTTCAAAAGATCATTTTGAGACTTTCTCCGATTTTAGCGATGATTGTAAATCTTATGGAGACATCGAGTATGTTGAGGCATCGCTTCCACATTCATCGGAAAGTGACGATGATCTCTTTGATTTCGAAGCCGATCTTGGAGAAATTGAAAGTCTCCTATATAATGATCATTCACTCATTTCTTGTCCCATTTCCGACTCTTCCATTCCTTCTCTCACCCGGATGAGGAAGATGACAACTTTGGAAGGAGGTCGATGCTTTTCTTAGTGATGAGTCAATTCCAACAGGATTGACAATACTTACTTTGATTCGGAGGGAGACATCCTCTTTCTTGAAAATCTGTTGATTGAAGAACCATTTCCAACCCTCCCTCCCGGACATCTTATTGACAATCACCATACAAACTTCAAATTTAAGCTTAAAAATGTCAAAAATGGTGATTTGCTCCTCACTGATGAAGAATGGGATTGCATTGTGATGCACATCTTTATTCCATTTTCACAGATGGTGTGGTTTCTCGTTCCTTTTCTCCTTGTGAATGAGGACACTATTTTTATCCCGGCATTTTCATTTATCATTTTGAGCGGTTCTATGTATATCTCATCGGTGTGGAACTTTCACGTACTTCAATGTTTATACAAACATCTTGAATGAAAGTCCGATGGAGATTGTCACTTCCACTTACTTCCCATGAACAAATTAATTCGGGTCGAGTCAAGCTAGCGACTCGGTAATCAAAACGAGAGTTAAACATGGGTTTTCACCGTGTGTACCACTTAGTGTGGGGTAGATGCCCCACATGTTGTATATAGATCTAAAAAATGAATGAAAATTGTAAATATTAAAAAAGAGAATAATTGTTGTGTTTCTACACTTGGCTAGTAATGTTATTTTTTTTACGTTCAAGGATTCGGCATAATAGCCGGGATTTTGAATATTGAGGACAATATTCATTTCTAAGTGTGGGGGGGGGGGGAAATTCTGGCGAATTTGATCATAAATGTACCCTTTAGTCCCTTTTCCTCAAAATGGCCAAATTAAAATTTTTTTTTAGTGGAAGTACTATGTACTAAACACAACAAATGGTAATCATCCACCATGTCTAACCCACATAAGGATTGGCTAATCCAGAGCAAACGGCTCTTGGTAAAGATATCTCAAATCCGTTGACTTGCAATTTGCCCAAAATTGTATGGTGTTCATTTCACCATATCTTTAACTAGTGAAAAGTTGGCTAGCCCGCAAGATTATGGCTTGTGGTAAAGGCGGTTGAAAACCATAATTGGTAATCGACTCACCAAAGATAATATTGATAATTTATCTAAGAGTTGGCTAGTCCGAAGCAAACGGCTCGTAAAGACAAATCAAAACCGTTGAAAGTGGTGATTTGCTCAAAATCATTTGGTTATCATTGTACCAAGGTTCTTACTTGAACTAAAACAATTGGCTACCCGAGTAATGGCTTTTGGTAAAGAGATGAAATCCATTAATTTTCTCAAAACATTGCTAGGACTAGCAATATCTTAGTGTGGGGATTGATGAGTGTCTAAATACTCATCATTTTTATACCATTTAGATCGCAAAACATCCGAAAACACTCGTAAATGCATCAAAATGATAATAATATCACAAATAAGTGTTTTATGTGTTTCAAATGCAAAATACCAAAATCGGTGAAAACGTATCAAGTTTGCATAATTGGCGTTTAGTCCCCAAGTTACAAAAGTTGTCAAATATAGTCCCTGGTCATTCCAAAACTTATATAAAGTCATAAAAGGTCCTTGGGATTCACAAGTTGTAAGAAATTGTCCTTTGAAGTTTAAAAATCACAATTTACAACTTTGGTCCCTCAACTTTACAAAAGTGTCAAAATCAGTCCCTGGGTGTTTAAAAATGAAAATTATTCAAACTACACCCTTGTACTATTGGAATGTGGCATATTTGGTCCTTATATGATAAGTTTTGAGAAAATTACAAGTTTGGTCCCTGGAGTTTGAAAATTGTCAAAAATAGTCATTGGGTTTATAAAAATGGAATTTTATGCAATATTGGCCCTTGTACTATTCACATGTTACAATTTAAGCCCTTGTGTTAACTTTTGGAGAATTGCAGTTTAGCCCTCAAGATTTGCCAAATTACAAGAATGGTCCTTGTGATTTAACTAAAACCAAACGGACCTTTTGTATTTTAAACCCACCAAACCAATAGAACCCAGTCAAATAAACCCTTGACCCCCCCAAACGAACCCCCTCTTATTATTAATACCACGGTCAAAAGTCAAACCCACCATTGCTCACCTTCCTCTCACAAACGCTGCAATACACGAAACCGGGTGGTTTCTCACCACCGTTATCACCACCTCACCACCACCTTTCCACCTCATTCCCGGTGTCTACCCTCCCTCCACCCCACAAACACCCAAAGTGCATTAAATGCTTTAACATGCTTATGACTTTTGGCCAAAAGCGGTTTGAGCAGTGAGATTAAATTGAAGCAATCCAAGGGTGCAAAATGATTTAGAGATGTCGACAGAGTCTAAAAGATCACTATAAAGAAGAAAGAAGAAGCAGAAGAATACTTGGTCAATGTTTTAGACCTTTTTATTAATTTTAATGTAATCGTTTTTAATTTATTGATGTTTAAGAATTCTGGGTTTCAATTTTATGGTAGTGTTTGAGTTAATTCAAGTTCAATTTCAAAGTTTTAGCAATTAATTGCCTGTTTCTGTCAATTTTCTTTTTCCCGCCATTTTTATCCTTATCACAATATCAAGTTTAAATCTGTTTTGAGTAATTAAGTTAGCTTATTTATGTTATCTCAATGTTACTAAAGCAATTTGGAGCAGTTTCCTGTTCTTAATTGCAATTTTCTAAAAAAAAATCAAATCCAGTCAACAAAAGTCAACTGCTTAAGCTGATGTGGGTTTGGACATGAAATTGGGTGATGCAGAGCTGGAACTGGTTATATTTGGGTTAGCTTAGCTGTAATTTGGGGTTGAGAACAGTTTAGACTAGTGGTTATTGGTTATTCAGTGGCAAATCATTAAAGCTAGACCTCTTGTAAGCTCTTATTTTAATCTCAAGTTCATACAGTAGTATAGATCAACTATGTAAAACCCTAAAAAAATCGTAAACGCGTTAAAAGACTATTTTGCCCCTCAAATTAAACATTTATGAAATACGTAAGATACGTCAAGTTCATTTAATATGATTCTAACCTAACCCGTAAGTAGCTAACTTGTACAAAATAATAAAATCGAGTCACACATACGTCTAAAATTGATAGCACATGTTTACCTTATGGAATGGGCCGAAATATACAAACAGTTACATTCATACATTAACTTAAATTACCAAGCCCATAATACCTAAAATTATTAAGGTCCATAGCACTTAAATCAAAAGCCCATAAAGGTAGTAATTTGGAAAATGAATTTCAGTTTGGAATTCCCTTGATACACGCCCAAGATTGACGCACATATCTCCTCATTTAATTCCAATATCACGTTTTCATCAACTTACCATGCAACTCTTT